>CM076575.1:1448495714-1448784370 GCA_034641835.2 Pinus albicaulis
GGACAACACTCTGCATCATATTGCCAACAGTATTAGCCTTCCAACTATTGGTAAATTACAAAATTTTAACCTTATACCCCAAAAAAAAATTCGGGGTTTATCATTCCCCAAATGGTGTTACCATAATTTTACATTTTTACTTCTCTTTCGTAGAACGGATATTTTGTTTAATTTTGGGTATACGATTTCGATTGGATCATGAACTGGATTTTCCCAAAACTCGTTTAAACATTTCCTATTTTACCATTTTCCTTTTCACCTTAATTTGGATTAACTATGATATCGATTTCTTGTAGAATTCATCAGTTAATTTCCATGTTCCCTTCAAATCAATTTGTTGGAATTTAGTTAATTCATATTTATAAGTTTGATACTATTTATGCTATCTATTTGTGATGTACAAATGGTTAATACGACTCTTACCTAGTACAATATTTGAAAAGAGTTCAATTTGGGTTGAAATGTAATGGCTTTATTGTTTATAATAGATATCAGTTTCACCTTATAGTGTAACGCCAATCTACACCCCAACTGTGCCATCATTTTTGTATAGATGTTGGGTTATTTAATTAAACCAATTATCTGTTTTTGATACATAGTCACCTCGTTTTTCATTTACGGCATAATTTCCCAAATTGCTTCCTTATATATATTTAACGTTTTCCCTGCTAATTTAATTCTGAATGATATGCAGATTTTTTCACTTCTGTGGATAAGCTATTTAGCAACGTATAACACATCTCTACCTTAGATATTGTCGTTTTTATTTTTCTCTTCATTGATACAAGGTTTAACTTTTTTCGGAAATCACTTTATCCTTCCAGAATTTAACTTATTTCAATTATCTATTGAGCATGTAATTCCTCGTTACCCTAATATAGAGGGTTAACTTAATCTAATTTTAAATAATTTAAAAAACCTTTAAGTATTCTCATTTATGGAAAATTTTTACATTGGTTCTACCATTTCCATATTTACTTCCTTAGCTTTATATATATATATATATATATATATATATATATATATATATATATATATACCACAATTGATATATATTTAGGACGGAGAGAGAACCATTTGTTCGTGGAGTTTAATCTGGTTTGCAGATAGTTCATAATTTCCTTATTTATGATGATGGGGTAAGACTCTGCCCCATTTCCAATCTAAAAAATTATGATTAAACCAAATATACTGAATGAAACTTAGGTGGTAATTTCTCGCAATACAATTATCAATTTTAGCTTTTCTCAGAATAATTCATGTTTTTTTCCAGTTCAGGAACAAACGTCTTGTTCCAGATTTGATTCCACAAAATACTCAACCACCTTTTTCTCTGTTTTAGTCCTTAAAATGTACTATAAATAATCATTTTTGTAACTGATTTATAATTTATTGTTATGTAACTTAGCTACTTTCAAGTGTCATACTCATTTTATTTCATGTATTTTCTGCAAGTAATATATTACTATTTTCTTGTACAGGAATAATCTCTTTTAGGTAATTTAACGAGGTACAATTTTGAAATATTACTTATGAGAATAATTTCATTTCATCATTATGTTATTTTAGTTGATATCAATCTAACATAGTTTTATGAGTTTACTTATAGGTAAATTTTGGTTTCTAGAATTCCCTTACATTTTTTTCAAATTATTATCACAAGTTCTAACAACAATTCTCATCTGCCTCTAGGTCAGTCATTCCGATGTACAAATTTCAACAGTCTAGCTCTAATGATCTTTATCAATGTATCTGTACATTCCTAAAATAATTTTAGTCAAAGAGGACCTTCATTCAATATGACTTGCACTATTGTAACTGAGATTTTACTTGAATTTTAGTATATTTTTCTATTCACCTCTATCAAAAGAGTTTCACATAATATGAATAGTTATATAAATGTTTTATGATTCCTTTTTCATTATACATATTTCATTTATATGTATGAATATTTCATGGTTCCTTTTCAATACACATATTGTATCTATATGTATGAATTTTTCCTAAATTAGGAATTTGTATAGTTTAATCTGAAGTATAATACTTGTACATATTTATAATTTCTTTGTTTAAATGTAATAATTCATTCACTGTACACATATCTGCATCAATGTTATTTTACAAAAATAACTTTGTATTTCTACTATCACTTTATATGTTTTGGTTAATACAGATAGAATTATCTTTGATCCAATTGATGTCTTTTATATCTATAATAAAGGAATTAACATAGAGCTAACAACAAATTTAAACCTTTCTCTTTGGGTTTAGAGATTTTGTGTGTTGGTAAACTATTTATTCGAGTCTATGTAACTATATAGATAAGGTAACTATACGGAATACATATGACCCTTTATTTCCAAGAACATAAAAGCTTATTACAAAGAATTGTAATTTAATAAATAAGGTTTTTAGCTAAAATCATAATAAAACATATTTAATATTAATTAATTATCATCATTATAACATAATCATAAGACAACATTTAACAAAAATGCATACCAAATTTGGTAGGACTATTTTCCACCCAAGCTTGAGCTTTTATCCACAGCTCCCCCCGACCAGAGAACAATTCCTTCAAAGTAGGGATAAACTCTTGTCTACCTAGGAATGTATTATTTATGCTTGATTTCACTCAACATGTTTCCATAACTGCATCAAGTTAATTTAGGATATTTTTTTCCTTTAGCCTAGGCTTTAATTTTTTTTCCAGAAAAGCTCTTTAAAACTTTTTTTTTCCTCTTTCAAGTTTTATTTCACCTTTTCTCAGTAACTATCCACTTAAATGGTGTCTTTATTAGATTATTATATCCCATCTAATATTTTTATTTTATTTTATTATTTTTTTTCTCCAAGGAATTTTGGAGATTTTGGGAAAGTCTTTGGATTTTATTCCATCCTCATGGACATGAAATCCTGGTCTCCAAGTTACTCTAGTCTTTGCACAGTAATTAAATTCCACATTTATTAAATTTAAAAACTATATGTCCCCATATAGTTTTCCTTTAGGTCCAATTAACCTTTATGATTTTCAATTCTCTAAATAAAATAAAAAAATAGGGATATTACATATCCCCCACTAAAAAAAAAGCAATGTCCTCGGTGTTGCAAATAAATCAGTTCACTTCTCAAACAATGATGGATATCTCTCTTTCCTCTCATCTTCTCTCTCCCAAGTGCCTCCACTACATTTTCACCCTAGCTACAGTTTTGTTCCACAACACAATTTCTTCCCATGCCAATATACGAAGGGGCTCTCAAAGAAATTTCCCTTCATGTTGATACTTGGTTCTAGGTAATCCAATAATAAAATCTATGGAAACCACTTCCCTCTTCCATTCTAGAATAGGGAGAGGATTCTGAAGTCTTGTAGGATGTGGATGGTCAACTTCTACCTGCTAACATTCTAAACACTTTGCAAGATAACAAGCTACATATTTTTTCATACCTGGCCAAAACATGTTTTTCCTTGATGCTGAAATAAGACTTTGATAACCAGGATGACTTGCATAAGGTCTCTTATGATACTCATCTAAAATTTCCTGTTTTAAATATGTAACATTAGGAATATACAATTTTTGTTTAAAATAAATGAGTCCTTTCTAGTTTTTGATATATCCCACAACTTCAGTTTTCTGCAATTTCTCTTACAATTTTTCATACTGTTGATCTTGCATCAACACTTCATGAATGTTTTCCCCTATCTCAAGTCTCACACTACTTCCTGCATGTGTTAAAATTGGATGAGCATTCCTACTCAAAGCATCAACAATTTTATTTTCCTTTCCTTTAATGTGTTTTAATGTGTTGGTTGAGTGAAGAAGTATTTCAGGATTATGTGATCTGTAATTAATATGAACTTATTTCCCAACAAATAATGTCTCCACATCTTTAATGCATGTATAACAATAGCTAGTTCTAAATCATATACAACATAAATATGTTCATGCTTCTTCAATTTTCTTGATTCATATGCTATTACTGAATTGTATTGCAATAATACTCCTCCTAACCATTCTTCACATGCATCTGTACACACTACTAATTCCTTATTTGGATAAAAAAATTTCACGGTGGTGGAAGTAGTCAATTTCAGACTTAATTTTTCAAAACTACTTTGACACTTTTATGTCCATTCAAATTTCACTCATTTTTTCTGCAATGAAGTAATAGGATATACTAATGCTGAAAATACTTCAACAAACCTATGGTAGTATCCAACGATACCCATAAAGTATCATATGGATGGTACATCTTTGAGTACAAGCCAATTCATTATTTCTTGTATTTTCTCTAGATCCACTGTTAACCCATCATTTAAAATCACATGACCGAGGTATTGAATTTTTTCCTTGTAAAATTCACATTTGTTGTGTTTTGCATATAATTGATGTTATCTAAGTGTTTCTAGCACTATTATGAGATGTTATCTGTGTTATTATTTATTTTTGGAGTACTCTAAAATGTCATCAATGAACACCAATAAAAACTTGTCTAGATATTTATGAAGTGCATTATTCATTAAACACATGATTGTAGCACGTGTATTTGTAAGACCAAAGGGTAGGACCACAAATTCATAGTGTCCATATATAGTTCTGATTTTCTTTTTTTTAATGTCCTCATCTTTAATTTTGAGTTGGTGGTATCCTGTTCTTAAATCAATTTTAGAGAATATTGTCGCTCCTCTCGCTTGGTCAAATAAATCATCTATCGTTGGTAGAGGATATATATTCTTAATAGTTAACTTATTCAATTTTATATAATCTATACACGTTCTAAATGTGCCATATTTATTTTTAACAAACATCAATGGTGCTCCCCAAGGAGACACACTTGGTATGATGTACCCTCTGTCTAGGAGTTGTTGCAATTGCAGTTTCAGTTCTAGTAGTTCAGGAGGACTCATTCTATAGGGTGCTCTAGAAAGAGTTCTAGCTCCTGGTACTAATTCAATTGAAAAATCAATGTCTTTTAGGGGGTATATGGGGGATTTATTTTTGAAGCACATCCTTAAAATCTCTTATTATTGGTATGATTTCTACCACCTGTTTTTATGTTTATTGTCTAAACTCTTCCAATTGTACAACATACACTTGAAATCCTTTTCGTGTTGTCCTTTTTAGCTGCAATGCATATATTTGTCTGATAGATATTGGTTTTTGTCTAAGAAATTTACTATTTCTTTCTGTTTCTCTAACCAATCCATTCCTACTAACATATAATAGGATCCTAGAGGAAAAATAGTTTCATATCCATTTAAATTTACAACAATTTTTTGAAGTTTATGGGTCACTTTCTCTTTGTTCCTGTAGCTAACTACACTAACCATGCTTGCTGAAATTTTTTCGATTTTAGCTTACACTTCTTCACTATCTGTGGACTGGCATAGCTTAAATTTTGTCTTGGATATTATTGGGCCGCTAGTTTGTCATTATTATTATCACTTTTTAACACCTTTTTAATCCATTTCTATCATTCTTTATCACATCATTTATCATGGTTATCATATAATTCCATTTTATAATTATTTATGCTCTTATGGATAAATATTGTTTCTTCTCCATAATTTTTAATAGATTGATGATTATTATGCATGCTTTTACCAATGATGGTTTATTAGTAAATTAGTTGTAACATCACTCACCATTTTATCCTCCAAGATATTTTCCAGATTGTAGATTTGATCTCCAACTCATCATTAAATATTCCAACTTAGAAATTCGTTGGAATAAGAAGTGAAAGTTTTTCATTGGACTGTTTGGGCAAACGGAGAATAATATGGAAAATCCAAAACATGGGTTTTGTCAAAAACAAAACGAATTAATGTTAAGATAGAGAAATTTTCCCAAATTCGGTTCGTATTAAGAGAAAGAGAAGGTTCTCTGAAGATGATTTTCTCACATTCGCTGTTGCAGCCATTTTCCAAATTATCTCAGTTGCAATACCAAATTCGACCTACTCTTGTTGAATGATTGATCGAAAGATATTTCAGATATGATCTTGTTGATCAATTTGTTGTGAACAATCCAATTTTGTTATGGGAATCATTTTGTAATCATCTCTGTTGAAACTTATTTCTATTCTCTGTGTATTTAAATTAAAAACAGAGATCAAAGAAGCAGATGATTTATATGATTAGAATGGGATTATTATGGGATTATTAGATTGGAGATGATAGGAGGACATAACAAAAAGCAAGGAATGTAAATCATACCCTATCATGTATTGTGTCGTGTATCTTTCATTTATGTATCATTTTATAATGAACAGAACGTAGTTCTAAAGGATAGGATTGTATTGTAATGACTGTGATGATTAATATATAATTTGTGTTGTTTTTAATTCGATTGTTCTAGAGTAACTAAGCAGTGTTCGATGGCAGCTAAGGGCCTGGTCTTTGGTGAATTTCGTTGCTATTCTTTGTGATATACCTTTCCATTTACTGCAAGTATATTATGCTTTTCTGCTTTACAGTGAATTGCTTTTGATAATTTATATCTCTGTATTTATTCGTTTGTGTGCGCATTTCCAGTTTATTGAGTTTTTTTTTAAATGAATTAGTTTTGATTATTTAAAGCACAGTTTGTAATTTCCATTTGCTTTCCTTTTTTTCGATTGTTTAGATCCAACCGAAAGATCTCGGTTAATGCTTCATTGCTCTCGGTTGATTGAATTATTTTAATTAAGGAATGAATCACAGTTTTGGATTATAATGCATAGATGAATCACTTTCTTTAAAGATTCAGATTTATGATTGTATCTATATTCAATGATTAATTTTACCATTAATCTCTAGGTTTATAGCTTGCACATATTATGTACACTCTTGAAATAAAAAGACTTACCTATGTTGATAATTAATGTGAGGCAATTAGGAGTTTTAAAAGACACCTTTTAGCACCCAACAGATATATTAAAACATAAACATATTGTTCAAAAATCATACCTTTGATTTGTATCATGGTTGATTGATGTTCAACCTGTCAATCTTCAAGTGCAACAGTAATCCTAGGAATGTTTCGAGCAAGTTCGTTTACTGTAGTTTCCTCTCATACTCCTTGAATGTTCTGAATTGTTCTGTGTGGGTAGTCACATAATAGGTGATTTTATCCATACACCCAACATTTTAATGGTCCTTTCATTTTTACAACACTTTCCTTTTTTTTATTTGTATCCATTTGTTTAGAACAAGTATGTGATTGTGCTGGTTGGTTTTCCCCACCCTTATTAAATTTATTCCTTTGGTGGTTTTTTCCAAAAAAATTCAAATTTGCTAGTTTTACTCTTTTTATGTTTGAGCCGCCCTTCCCTTTCTCTTTATTTTTACAATCTTTCAGCTGATTGTTTCTTCCTGTAAACTGATTCTGGCATAGTATTTCTTTACAAACATCTCCATCCATTGTTTTTGGATTTTCAAATTTGATTCTTTCTTTATAGATAGTAGGTAGGCAGTTTAAAAATTGTTGTACTTTGGCATTTTCTTTTCTCATATAAGGCACATAGTGAAGCAAGCTCATAAACTCATCAATTGTAAGTTTTCCCAATCTCAGCTCATGAAATTCCTTCGCTTTATCATCATAATACCTCTCATTCAGGTGTCTAGACTTGAATTTGGCTTCAAATTCTTTTGAGTTAACAATTTTGTCATCCAGCACATGTACCATTTTTGTTTCTTCCCACCAAATTTTGGTTTTACCCTGCAATGGTATATGGCTAATGTGGATTTCAAATTACTTCCATATTCATCTACCTGGAAGTATTTGACCATGTTCATGATCCAACCTTCTTCATCCTCCTCCTTTTCACCATCAAAAGTTGGAGGTTTTATTTTGCGGAATTCCCCTTGCAACTCATTTTTCTTTCTGGAATTATGTTCAAATGCTTCCCCACCCTCATACCCTTCTAATTTGGTTTCAACTTCTTTCCCCTTTTTACCATGGCCTTCACTTTCATGACTAGACTGTGAGGTTAATTCCTGAATCAACATCTCTTTCTCTTGACTGGCTTGAGACAATTTGTCATTTCTAGTCCTTAGTTGAACCATTTCACATTGCATATCTCTTATCATGTCTAGCAATTGAGTATTTTGATCTGGTGGGTTTGCTGCACCCTCCAAATCAATGTACAACTCTCTTTTTTAATTTATAACAACATTTGTAATGTTTTTGCACTTCAATCACTGTACACAACATTTAATTAGTACATCAAATTCTAAAAATAAAAGAAAAAAAAAATTAATTTCTTTTTACAGCATCATAATGTTGGGTTTTTCTTTGTGGGGACACATAGGCCCTGTGTTTCCAACATGGGCTTTGATACCATTTATAACAATTCTACTTAACCTAATTTTTTTTCTATTTATGGTAATAAATCTGCTTTTCTTCCCTTTACTTATTGTATTTTTATCACATGAGTAATACCTTTGAGATTATTAATAAAGACTTTACCTCAGTTCTTATCCTACATGATATATATATATATATATCATACCTTCTAATTATCTCTAAGGATATTACATCCCTATACTTCCCCAAGGATTATCCTCAACTAATATTACACACGTTAGTGCTAACCTTAATGTATGTAGGTAATTTCAAATTTTAACACCCACATTATAAGTATAGTATAATATATATTCACTTCAATATATGTATATAACTATACCTCTGAGTATAATATACCCTTGAAATGTTAATTATGAGTATGATATTTCTCACTAGTGATGAACCATACTTTTTAATGGTTTCGATTAGCAATAATGTATTTCCTATCCTCATAACCATGTCGTTATACTTTTAATTCCATTATATACTCAATCTACCTATTACATTAAAATTGATTTATACCCATATCTATAAAGAATAATGTTTGGGATGATACGTTACTCATCGCCTCACGTATATTGATTCCCATTAACCTATGTTAAATTGATATTAAATGACATATCATATTCACTGAACTCACCATATATTCGACGACCTCAACATATCTTGGATAATTGACATAATAATTAATTTATTATTTTGGGTGAATGAATTATCTCATTCCTTTAATTTCACTAATTGATCTATTAATCGACAGTGATAAGAGATAATCCGTATGAATTTCGATTTTTACACCATTAAATTCTTCGTACTGAAGACCATGCTCATCACATGGGATAATTTATGTTATGGCCAGCTGTAAGGTTGATAGTTTTCTTGACTAAATAGATCAGATCAATTTGTATTCCCTCCCAGGAATATATGAGGGTTCGGTTTTACGATTTCACTTTTTTCCATTTCCTTTTTGTCATTTTTGTGAACAGAGATTGGCTCCTCCTCTATGGTTTGTTGTTCCTTTGGTTTTTATTTCATGAGGATGACCCATCAGAGCCGAAGTCATTTAAAAATTTGGTATTAAATATACGCTTCAATTATCCTCGATAAGTTATGGTTTACCAGAACATTGACTTTTCAAATCTTGAGTTATTTTCTTCTAATTATAACTTTTTCTATTCATCGAATTCATTTTGGAATTATGCGACTTATATGAGTGTATTTCTTACTGCATGTGATCATCTTCCAATTATCGAATTAATCCATTGGATTTTTCCAGCTTACGGTGTTCACAACCCTCTCATACGATTTTTTTTTGTACTTCATCACCTATACTATAGTACTTCTCAGCCTTCCAACTATTGGTAAGTTATAAAATTTTAACCTTCTACCCTAATCTCTATTTTAGGAGTTTATCATTCCCTGAATGGTGTTACAACTAGTACATTTGGTGGAAATTCTGACACTTTAGTTTCGACACTTTTGTCATATTGTCGTAAATTTCCCCAATTTTTATCAATTTTTTAAATCCCACCACCAACCGTCGCTATACTGATGTTTTGCGATATTGTCACTTTGCGACGTTTATGAATGTTGTTGAAAATGCGACATTCTAAGCAATTCGTCGGAAGAGCGATGGTTGTGGGACGTAACATTGGAGATGCGACGCTTCTGAAATATTTTTTGGTATTGCGACGACATGGAGAAAACGTCGCAAGACTGACGTTTTGATCCAAACTGTCTCAATATCGACGCATATTTTAGAAGCGTTGCATTTTCGACGTGTCTAAAATATGCATCGGTAGCCAAACCTTACCATACATTTTGACATATGCCATGGAATATGATTTGTCATTGATTTAAACCTTGGAACTTGGGGTCAATATATATAATGTGTTTTAAACCTTGGAACTTTGGGTTAATATATATAATGTGTGGAATTATATATAATATATAACTTTGGAACTTTGTTTTTTTAAACCTTCGAAATTTGGGTTAATAATATATAATATAATATGTGGAATTATATAATAATTAGGTTTGGATTAAATATGAATATATATATATTATTTTAAAATATTATTTTTATTAGAAAATATTATATACATTTTATTATATAAATAATTTAAATAATAATTTTATTTAATTTTTTTATTTTAAATAATGTTGGAAATGCGATGCTTCTAAAATATGCGTCGGTTTGGAGAAAACATCGCAATACCGACATTTTTCTCCAAACCTTCGCAATACCGACGCCTATTTTAGAAGCGTCGCATTTCCGACGTGTCTAAAATAAGCGTCGGTAGCCAAACAAAGTTATATGGGAGGTTTCTCAATACTCGTGTTCACACATCGTCAAAAAAATTATTTACCTTGAGTTTCTACTGTCTGTGAAAGTTATATGGGAGGTAAATAATACTCGTGTCTACACTCAAGGTAAATAATTTTTAAAGTTATATGGGAGGTTTCTCAGTACTCGTATCTAAACCTTTGGAACTCAATTATTCAAAAAATAATTTTATTTACATTTGGCAGAAATTAACTCTTAACCTTTCACTTTATTTTCGTCAAAAGAGCGCCTATGATCTTTCATCGAATGCATCTTCTCCCTTCTTGCATCTCACCGGACAACCACAACACCTTTCATTCTCACCTCTCGCCGGAAAAACGGAACACCTCACCTTCCCCTGAAGCCAAAGGTTCCCCGCGGTGCGCTTTCCTTCCCTGGCAGCCAAACCTTACTCTTACTACAGGCCCTTCCTCCATCAGTAGGAAAAATGGTAAGATCTCAACTTTTTTGTGAAGTTTCCTTCAGTCCAGTGAAGTTAATAGAAGCATGGTTTGGTAGCAATGGTTTAGTAACATATTCATTGAATCAAGCGGTAGAAAAATTTAGGTTCGATGCCCTAACAAGTCTCCAAACACAGTCTAAGGATGTTCAAAAGGAGCATAACTAAGTCCTCAATTTATTCGCTGATCTGAGAAAGGGATCATCATGAATTTATTGATTTTTTGTAGTGGATTATTTAATGAGGATGAAATAATAGTACAATTAAAAACAAAGGGATCGGTATAGCTTCAAGAGGAGATTTATCTGAATGGATCCCAAACTGTAAAGAATAAAACAAATGGCCAAACCCTGTAATAAATGATCCAAATGAATTCCTGAAATGAAACCCTAAAAGAATCCAAATTTTTTCCCAAAAACTTATGCCAAAAACAAGAATCCTTTAACTCTTTCGCTAGTCAGGAGAGACATTCTATTTGTTGTTTTAGATAGCTTCATATATTCTTGAATAATTTACCTAAGAAGGGACAAGTCCCTACTTGTACGATGCACCACATACCTGATCCAATACTAAACCTTACAAGCCTCAAAGTTTAGAGTAGTGGTCACAATAGATTGTTCGTTGAAGTGATTTTAGGAGAATTAATTAATAGTATTTATATAGTTCTTCAAGGCTTGAGAGAGGGATTCATAAGGTTATTCGTTGAAGGATTTATTACTAATTAAATTTTTAAATTTTAATTCCTTAGGACCTAGGCATTAGCCCTTGTAAAGAATATTGACATTTGACAAGGATCAAAGCCCCTTGTAATACTTCAGATCTTTTATAAAATATATTTACCACACCTAAGATGGAATAAAAATTCTTCCTTGAGTTAAATAAGTGTTGGGCTATGGCATGGTGCCACATCACTATGCATTGGGTTTTAGCCCATGATCTGGGGTTTTCAACTTCAAATGAGGATATCTCACAATCCATGAAGAACCACTTGGCATGCCACATGGAACTAGAAACATATCGATAAGGAGAATCTAATGGCAAGGATTTTCATGACAAATTCTAAATATTTTTTTTTAAACCACCTTGATTTTCTACTCTCTCCTCAAAACCACATTGAAACTATGGGAGGTTTCCCAATACTTGTGTTCACACATCGTCCACTATCATAGGCCCCACTCACCCTCCATGTTGTTATCCCATGAAAAAATTGTTCAATAAACAATGATGTCCCAAGATCAACATTTATCATTCTCATCATCGTGATCCTGTCCTAGATACTCAAATGGATTACCATTGTTTTCAAAAATAAAGAAATTAAGCCAAATATGCCAAATATGCTACCACAAGTTTCAGTGCATAATTTATGAGCCACGGGTCCAAGAATAGGTCACAAGAAAGACTATTTTCACAAGGCCAAGCTACTACAGGTGCATAATTTAGAATATTCGTTCACAAATATGAGGAAACACACCATTATTAATAAAAAATTCATCCATGGAGGGACATAGGGACAATTTTAAACAAGGATCATATCACATGATATATTATTTTTATGATGTGAGGATGAAGGGGTCAACCTTTGATATTCTAATGCTCAGAGATTCCACAACATATATTATGGGAATTATTTCTATCATATTCATTTTAACAAGTTTCACTCAAGCTCAAAAAGAGTTTCCAGAGCATGGTTCTTTAAAATGTTGAATACTTATAACATGACTAAGGAATTGATACCATATTGTTAATGCATTTCCTTTGGTTATGTGGGAGTATCGACATATTCTTTGACATCAGGCTTAGTATTGTTAAAAAATAGACACCAAAAATAGACCTAGATTTCATGTGGTAACTCCTTCTTTCTTAACATGATCCTTCTTCTGTCATTTTGAAAAATTATGGACTCATTCTTTTTAACGCATAAATGAATAAATTTTTAATACCTATACTTGATTAGCTACCCTTTATTTTCCATAAATGACAATATATGAAAAAGCTCCCCCTTTGTCCTTGATGGAAATACACTTGTTATATCTCCCTCTATCTTTGTGTTTCTTCTTCTTCACTCCACCTTTGACATCAATGACATTGCATAACTTTCATTGTTATCTACTCCCCCTATTTTTATTTCTCTCTGACTATATCTTCTCAACATGACCTCTCACGTACTTCCCCTGTCTATGTTGCAATAGAAATTATAGAAAAGTTTCATGGTATTATATAATATAAATATATCCTTATGTGGATCAAAACATTTACACACTTCTTATGAAGCTTCAACAAGATCTGTATTGGATCAGCCTAAGACTATTATTGTGGCCTCACTTCCAAATATAAAGGGAAAATTATGTTTTCTAATGAATAATTTTTCATTTCCTAAATATTTCTTATATGTGGTCATGACACATGATGCTCTATAAGATTAATTTATGGTTGCCACTTGGTATAGGCCGAACCCTTCATAAAGTTGAAGTCAATCTCAATCTGGAAGGAAGGCATTTTAATATCTATTGCAAATAATCCTCTGATATTGTCATTATATTTTTTTTCAGAAGTATGATTTCATTAGTGTTTCTACAAGAATTTTTTTTTTTTTTTTAAACTGATAGGCTTGGGCTCCTACACAACTCTTTGTAATATTGTGTCCACTTTTAATTTTCAATGTCATCTTATTAATTACCTCTATGATGCCACTCATAAGGTACCATTTTCTGTAGTGGTTCATCATTAAAAATGTGATTTATATTTGCAACAATATATTTGTAGTTAGGAACAAAGGAGCACCAAAAAGTCCCAATTATTTCACTACCAACAGCATCGACATAATTGGTGCATACACTGTCTTGTTCCTCTCTATTTGAGGACCTTATAGCAAGAAGAAGTTTTTACTCTTTCAAAATTCCCATGTTTAACATCAACACTGTCCAAATTCATGTTATTGCTTAAGTGTCAACCAGTTAGGATCTAAAGAGCTTTCCTTTGTTGAACATAATGGGAATTCCAGTGCAATTCATCATATTTTTGATTGAATACTGAAATATTTTCCTTTTTAGATACATATAGTTCTTGACATGTGTTTCCCCTAACTATATGCATGTTCTTCTTATGATTCCCTTAAATTGATCAATAAAAAGTATCGATGCCTTGATCATTCAAGACACATTCAATTTTTTCTTATTTTGGTGCAACCTTCTTCTTTCTCCAAACCTTTGTGACTCCTTTCCCATGATTGGTCGAATATTCTTTAGGTTTTTTAGGGACCCACTTTAATTGGAAATATCTCACTAAATTTCGAACATTATGGAATTTGTAGCATTCAATTTTTTACATGAATGATGGGGCATAATTTCTCTAGGTGTGAAAATTGGAGTATCTCCCTACAATATTACTAAGTAAGTGATTGTAGTCCTCCATGTTATACTCCCTGCAAACCTTTTCCATATGACCAAAATTTGAACATGAGTGAATATAGCAAAAATATATAGTTTGATACTTGGAAAGTGAAGATTTCCTTAATTCTTATATGAAACCATTCTACCTTGAGGTTATTTGAATGTAATCCAATTGATTGTTATTCTAATTGGGCAAGGAGACACCCTTAGAGTTGTTAGGTGTTAATGGGAAATGTGAGATGATAGGTGGCAATATTTAATGAAAAAAATCAAATCTTTAGATCCTAGCTTGGGGTCAGCTATTGAACTAGGAGAAAAGCTGCAAGGATAAAGAAGAGATTTAAGGAGAGAAAATAAGTCAATTTTCTGGGAATTTTGTTGGCAGGGAGGCATTACCAAGTCACCCATAATACTGGAATTTTTTTTCTCGTGGGGAGACATTTCCAATGAAAAAAGTCATTGTTGGAGATGAAATACAATCTAGGAGGCAACCACAATACTAGAATATTTTAATATTATCATTGGAGATAAGAGGTACACTCCAAGAGAAATCCATAGTATTATGTTGCAGTTAGTATTCACTAAAAGGTGATCCACTAGTGGGAGAGAATATTAGATTGTGAGTCCCTAACAATCACAAAGTCCAACACAAAATAGATATGATTTTTAAACCTTATCTTTGACGAGGTGTTGTCATGATCCACTGACTAATTGTTAGTGAGATGCAGATCTAGAATGTTTCAATTGATGTACTATAAATTCAGATCATGAGATCAATACAAGAGTAAGAATATGGCTTAAAGTTTTCTCCACCATTTTCTTGTTGTGTATTGCTTGTGCTTAATTATTAACATGGTACCAGAGCCATGGCTAGCTAATTATGAGAGAAGTTATGTTTCCCCACCAATAAAATTGCAGATCTACATCCATGAATGTAATAGAGAGGGAACTAATGAGATGATCAGTGAATTGTTGTTGGGGATATCCGCACAATAAGATCAAGATCAAGGCTTCTCGGAGGCATGCTATACAGCCACTCTTTAGACAAAAGCCAAGCAAGATTTCAGGTTTTGTACTAGATCCTTTCAGCATTTCGAGCTCTTTTTCTATTTCTTGGTCAAGTTAAAGTTAATCCGAGACTTTTCTATTTCAGATTCTGAGTATCTTGAATGAAATTATGTTTTTAGCTCTTTTTCTACTTCCAATCCTTTGTTTCAATGTTTTATCTCAGTCATTCATCCTGCGTATCAAATAAAAGAGCTTTATTACAAGCCAGATCTAGTTTTTAAAGTTATAGGTACTTAATTCAATGAAAGTTGATCTGATTTGTGTTGTTGGGTTTTTCAAATCTATGAAGCCTAATCAATATACAATGAGGTTTATCATCAATATCTACATCTTAAAAAATGCCAAAAACCTATCACAAGCTTACCATGACACTTAGTATGGCCCTACGAAGGAAAATTGTTATCTTACCTAATCAATGGTTCTTATCTCTAGAACTAATTAGATATTGTTGAGGGATCTGTTCATGTATGAAACTGTTCTTGTCATTTTTCATTTTTTTTGTTTCCTTTGATTTTATGTTTACTCTCTTTTGATGTTTTATATTGTTACCATTTTTCCTACATTTGATATGTCAATCCTTCGTTGATACATAGAAATGTCAGATATCTATTTTTGATAAATTTAACATCAAAACACCATTTTTTTTTACTCGCTACAACCTACCCAAAGGTGAAACAAGCTCAGAGGTATAAATATCACAATTTTAACATTACTTGATTTGAAGCTTGAGTAATCCTATCATAGTTCTAGTATAATCCTTTCACGAACCTGTCACTATAATGTGACGTTTCATATTTTTTATAATATTTGTAAACTTTCATTGGAAGAGCGACGTTTCATAATCTGATATCTCTTGATTTATGCAAGCTCCAAAACATAAAAGTGGATAGAAGCAAAGAAGATGCTACAATTTTCAAATGGAACATTGGACTTTGGAATTATACATGGGAACAACAAGGAATTCAGTTGTATCATTGTTCATACTTAGATGTAACTAGTGCACAACATGATATAACTTACCACCACTAGACCAAATTCAAGCTATGTAGCCAGCAATATCTCCCAATTTATGCAAGCTCCAAAAACATAACACTAGACAAGAACAAAGAGGGTACTACCATATATAAATGGGACATTGGATTTTATATGGGGAAAGCAACAAGTCTCAGTTGTGGTTTGGTCAGAGTCAGATTGGTCAGGATCCATGGATGAAAGGAAGTCTAAAACAGGTTATGTGTTCAATTTTACTTTTAATTATACTCAACCACTCCAGGGCCTCTTTAATGCACAAAGTTTATGTATTAGAAAGGTAGATTTAAAAAATATTTCAGTTTTCATTTTGTGTTTCCAAGTTAGATATTGTTTTCAAGTTTTCATATTTCTAATTTTATTTCAATGTGGCAGACTGATCAGGGCAATACAAGAACAACCCCGAGACAGGATGATCATGGAAAGGGGCCAACGAAATAACATGTAAAGTGCAAGCATTTCTCTATCTTCAGGTATTTTAGTTATTTACATAATTGAAATAATATTAATTTTGTATGCAGACACCTGGCCATGGTACGCTTGATGATTCCCTATATGAGGAAGATCTTTCTTCATCCCCATTTCCATTGCTTGTTGCAAAAAAAGGCACAAAAAGCAAAGTTTGAATTTGAGCATTTTCTAGACGTGCGTCAAACACCTAAAATAGAAGCGAGGATAACACAACTTATGACCAGGCTAGAAACATATAAGGTAATAATAAAAAATGAAAAGGATATTTTTTTTCTGCATGAGATGAATTGCAATAGTTTAATTTTTATTTTTTGCATTAAATAAACTAACAAAAAAATTATTTTGTATGTAGCGTTATCTGACACCTACTGCACCTAGTGTTGGTGGTAGTGGGACACAAGGGCAAGACATTGCTGATCGGCCTTCTCATACACCTTCTATGTCTTTAGGTGGCATGCAAGAAACACACTCTGCCCAAGAAGACACCCAGCCAACCAATGAACGTGTTGGTAGTGATGAGGCTGAAATGGCCAACTATATTATTTCGTTTCCTGGAGCTACACGTGTCAGCTCCACGAGGACCATTGATGGCACGTTTTTTGTGAATGATGAAGGTGTCCCTATAAATCATGTACAACTCCCAGGTAAGTTTTAATATTTTAACTATTTCATGTACTCTATCTAAACTATATTTAATCTTGATTTTTATTTTTAAATTAATGATAATATATTTTTTCTATGTAGGAAACAATGAGTTCTACAAGTTTTTTCACAGTAAGGCGTTGATAATTTTTGGCCGAAACATACACACAAGGTGGAATTCCTATAATTCGAACCTGAAAAAAGAACTTCTAGATTATCTAGAAGCCCTTTTTGGGGTGGGCACATTTGACAGAACAACAGTGGCTCGGGTAGTTGGAAAATATTTGAAATATAACAGGGATACCTATAGGACGCAATTGAAATTTAACCATAGATACGAGATTCATCTCACAGTTCTAGAGAGTGAATAGAGAGCACTCATCCATGACGGAAAAGAGAAAAGGGCAAAGAAAGAAGGCAAAATGATAACTGGACTCGCAAGGTAAATTACAACTTTAATTCAATAGCTTTAATTTTATTATGTGTTAAATAAAAGTGTGCAACGTCATATCTGACTTCAATCTTTTGATGATAGGTTTCCTAACACCTCGAAGGCAACCAATGCTAGGATAGAAAAAAAGGGCGATCACAAGCTATGCCAGGGCGGCTACTTGAAATTAGCCATAAGAATTGTAAGTAGCTAAACATCTTATAATCAATTGTATTTCCTTCCAACGTTTTTGTAATCCCATCAAATAACATTAAAAATACACAATCATATGTAATGTAGGGTGATGAATTTGGAATGGAAACTACAGAGGAAGATAAAAATATCGCTTTCCATTCCAGCTATCAAGCCGTAGTTGAACATCGTAGAAGCTTGGGACAGGTCTCAAGATGCAGAATGTCTGATAAGGTAAAATGTTAACCTTTCAATATGTTTGTTTTCATCCATAAATTTAATGTCTAACAACTTTGTTTAAATCAGGGGAGCAGCACTGCCGACGAGCCAAATAACCCAGTTGTAGAGCAGTGCATTGAGAGTGAAATATTGCGAGATGTACATGTTCCTCACGTGCAACTTGATCATTGTAGTGGGGACCAAGCCAATAATGCTACTATTAGTGAGGGACGTGAAGGTAATTAATTTCCACTTATAATTTTTTCTAACTATACCTTGATGTTCGCCCTTATAACATTTTTTTTGTTTAAATGACAAAGAATGTTGTACTTGAGGATCTTACCACCAAAGAGGAAGATAGGGCAACAGTCCCAACGACGACAACTGGTGCACTAGGTAAATAATCTCATTGCAATTTTTTTTATTAATATTACCGAACTAGTTCAATGATATTTAAAATATGACAATTAAAATTAAATATTATATGTTTTTGTAGGCGATGCCCCGTCGCTGCATGAGACCAGACGTCATGACTACATAACTAGGTCAGCTATGCGAGAAAGGCACAAAACGGGAGTAGAGCACGATGATGCTGATGATGTAGTTATGAGCTTTAGAAGTAGGAAGAAGAAAAAGAAATTTTGATAATGTAAAATATTGTATTATTATAAGACAAATGTTACCATACTTGGAACGTTTTTGGTGTTATATTAAAAACTCATTTATCATACTATGTTTATTTCAAACACTTTCAATGTTTTCTTGCATACTTTTTGTTGCATTGTTTTTTTAGTATTTATTGGATATTTTTTTTTATGCTCATGAAAGTAAAAAATGAAATATAGATTGGGTATTAAGGAATTGAGAGTGATGTGAGGGTGGGGGGGGGAGGGGCCATAAGAGTTTCCACTTCACGGGGTTGGCCCTGTTTAGTAGAGAATAATTTATTGGAGCGAATTAATCTTGGAGCAAACCTCCCTCTATCCAACATAGCAACAAAAAAGTCACTGTTGACTTAGTTGCTTCTCTTTTAGATCGTGGGAGGCTTGTTCCAAGTTCATGTGACTCTAATAAATTGTTCTTGAAACGAAGAGGAGCTTATTCAGGTATGTTTTGACATTTTCAACATATGTTCTAACATTATCATACGAATGCATCTTAGAGTAAAAAATAATACATCAATTACTTCTATTTATTGTATAGGTAATTATGGATTTTGATTGACTTGGTAGCGCAGGTACAAATCCTCTTGCATCATGAGAAATACAACTTGTCAACCAAGGTCATGTCTAGGATATTTTTTCTTGTGCACTTGACCAAGTTAGTAATGTCACATTTTGTAAGTTCCTTTATAGTTCATAATTGAATATTAAGCTTGTTCATGATTATTATCTTGGTTTTTTGTATGTGTTTTTTCATCTATTTGATTGTAAGAAACTATGCATGTTTCCTGTTTTTCACTATGATTTCTCCATTTACCACTACTAAGATGAATCTAAATTTATTGTCCAATTTCAGAAAATCAAGCTGAAGGTTGTCCAATTGGACTTTAAGTAGTTCCTTGGCCTTTGCGTTCAGCTGGGGAATCAATAGCGAAGGAGACTGTGCCCTATCCCCCAGGGGAAGTGGCCTGAGAAGGGCCGACAGTGTCTTTTCCCATCTCTGTAGCATAAAGCCTCCAAGATACCAAAATTAACTTCTTTATATGAGAAAGATAAGTTGATATGAAAAAAGAATCAAACAAAATGGTTTGCAGTTTGTTCAAGAAAATAAGATTGAAAGAAAGATATGATATTAGTGCCTTTTCACTCAGCATATGGGTCATGACTAAGGTTTCCCAATTCTAAATCTAGAATATCCACCTAGTACTTTTTACATTATTAATGAATTACATAGGTAAAATTAATAATTATAGTATGATTTAATAAATCCAAAAAATAAAAATTCATATGGAACTTCTATTGTGTTTTTCAATATACAGTGGTGGTGGTGCTGAGGGGGTGTGGGGAGGGTGGTACTGGTTATTGGACATGTTGTTTCCAAGGCATTCATAACTTCTATAGGCAATGAAATCAAATTCTGTCGAAGAATCATTTGAGGTAGCAAAGAGATCTTTCTATTGGTTTATCCAAATTGTTCTTTCGTAGCTCGTGGAATGGGGAAATTCCCACAGGAACTCAAGGTATGTGCAACATTGTTGTTTTATATACCTTTAGAGCTTCAATTGATTATATATTAAAATTCGAGGAGTGAAATGGAATCTTGTAAAAAATCAATTTGGAACAATACCCCTTTTCTCCCAATGATTGCTTTTCTGATATTTTCTCCCAATGATTTCTTTCGAATATTTAAATATATCTTTGTAGTAACTTGTAAGTCAGGATATGCAAGATACCACATTTATTTAAGGTATTCACAACCAATTCCATTAAGGTTATTTTCAAGACATCTATGGTTGATTCTTGATTGCATTATATTTCAGGCTTTGGGGAAATGCAAGGTGGATTGATGTGAAGGTATCTATGCATGACCACCCTACTTTCCTCAATAATTCTCTAGGATTGGAAAAGAGACTTAAGTGCTTCGAGGATTATTTCTTCAAAATATTTTTTCCTTGGTGGTACGACCATTAGGGAAACTATCTTATTCTTTGCATCTCTAGGAATTAGGGATTTTAAAAAGGATTTGATGTGCCTATCCCCTGACATTAATCCATCCATTTTGGTTTTCAATTGGGCTTTCTGAATCTTCTACATTTTATCCACTTGTAAATCATGTTTGAGATTGGATCCTGAAACTGAATTTTCTTGTCATAGGGTTTGAGCTGAAGCCTCTTAGGAAGTAGTTGTAGCTCATCTTTAATAGCTTTGTCATGATTTCACTGATGGTGGCAATCTTTCTCACATAGTCATGCAGGAAGGTTGATAATATTTCCCTATCAGGTAATACATCCTTTAACCTCCCCTTTCTCTTGGCAATAAATTCCAGATTATTTTGATAAACTCAACAGAAGAGGGATGTGAGTGTGAGATGTGAGTAGTAACCACAATTTTGAATGCAAATTTTTTTAGTACCCCATGAGATGGAAAAAACAAGAGGTTTATGGTTGGGTTGGCGATTTTTCCCATTATTACTTGAACAATATGGCTACCTGCATGATCTAAGAAAAAATATTTTTCTCGAATAGTAGTGTCCCGTCAAGTTTGTACAACACTCTAGTTGATTTTTTTGAAAGTTGACATGTGAACCATAACTTAGAGGAGACAGGGATTCTAAATTTATTGGGTTTCCAGAGGCCCAGTCTAACGTTAAGGGATTTTCGAACAACACATTCCCACTAGGGGATTTGAATGACTAGTAGCTCCTTATTGTCATGGGTCTCAATCATGTTAAAGTCACTACATTACTAGCTAGTGGGCATCTGGAAACTCATCATCCGTTCAGTTTCCAAAGGTTGTGCATTCTGCAACATCATTTCAAATATAAATGTTAGCTGGACAAAGAATCCATATTTCAAGATTCACCAACATCCATATTTCCATATTCGTCAACATCTAGCAATCCAGATTCAGCAATATCCAAAATTTTCCCCGACCAACAGTTGAGGGTTTTCTTTTGGGGCATTAATTCCTTTGACCAACATGGAAATTCCATAATTGAGTGCCACCCCTGCTGCATACCTGTAACAACCACTGCAATACCTTCCTTCCTTGTATACCATTTTCAATAAATTTTTCCATTTGTTATCTCTATCCCCCAATTCTGATGGTAGCCCCACAACTACACAAAAAAATCTGTAATCCAATGTATGTTTTGATCATAAACACAGATTCCCATTGATCTCAATATCTTTGGTTTTTGGGGTGGCTCTGTTTATATATCATAAGAAGGAGTAGGAGACGAAAATGAAGATAGTGGGAAGCAGCAGATGCATACGAATCATCTACTTGTGGGTGTTTTTCCTCTCCCATTTTCATTCTTCAACATGTGTGGCGGTTAGCCAAGAGGAACATTACCCTTTTAGGGGATATCTTTGGCCTCATAAGGACAAATAAATTTGAAATAGTCATGCAACCTAGGCATATATTTTAACAACCACGCTGAAATGTTTTATCTTTTCCAAGCATCGTCCTCATTTGATTTTAATAGGTGACTTTAATAAATCCTTTCATTATCTTGCTATGGAAACTTTTTCTTTGAGCTCATGCTTTTCTATCTTTAGAAAATATTTTTGAGTTCACTTGCTTGGATTCCTCACACTCAAGTCAAACATGTTTTAAGAGACCTAAGCAGGGCAACAAACAAGTTTGAAAATCTATCCTTATCACTCCCTTCTGGAACTGAGGGTAAATAGAATGCTACATGAAGCAATGATACCTTAAAAATACAACAATGAATTTCAATTCAATATTTTTTATTATAAGACTATTTTCATGCCATGAATGCTGCATTACAAAGGCATAAAGGATGCATGTGGATGTCATTATTATAAAAATTCTCTCTGCACAATGATTGCAAATTTAAAATATGAGTATTAACATGCAACATATTTAGTCTCAAGTGCAGTAGCTACAGGAAGTGCGATTTCAAATATCTTGGATGCCAGCTAAATTTTACGGTGCTAACAGCATTTTCTATGGATTGTATCCATATGGTTTTTTTAGAACTTAGTATTAGGGTTGATTCACATCTTGTCTGGCCATACTAGTGTACTCTCAAAACCATTTTCAATATTCTCCATGGAACTTATGGACGTAACTTATTTTCACTTTGACACATTTATTTTTAATATGATCTTCCTTGTTATTGTTAAAAAAAAAAAATGATATTAGAGGTTACATGCAATATTTTTGTGGTTCTAGGTAGATTTGTCTTATTCTTTTCAGTATTTTTCCTCAGTAGTCCTCGTTAGTTTAAATTTGAAAATATTCAAACAAGTGAGAAGAATCATCTGATTGTTGAGAGATTCTTCATTACCTTCATCTGAATTCTTGTAAATTATTCTCTTAGATGATCATAATTGCTTTGTTTTCATTTTAGTTCTTGCAATTCGTCTCTTAGCATGAAGTTTTAATAGTTCAATTCTTATTTTATTTGCCTTTTTTTATACAATTTAATATATATATATATATATATATATATATATATGGTGGATAAGATTTCATCAATGAATCATACAAGGGACATGAATTGATGGTTTTTTATGCACGTGGCAACATGGGAAGCACAATATGAAGTTAAGGTCCAAAATTGCTTGAGTTGATTAAGTTTGTTATTATGAAAGCTAAACAAAGGTGATGAATCTACTCTGCCTTGAACAATAGACATGTTAGTATGTGCTTTTGTAGAGTCATATCAAGATACCTTCTTCAGTTTTACATTGGTTATTTAGTTTTATATGTGGGAGTTTTTTTTCTCGGATCATTAATTATCTAAGGCATTGGTAGCACAACTGAATCTCCCAATTGTAAATATTTTGGCTCAATAGTATTTTGTGAAAGATGTTGAAATCATTGAAACCTACTCAAGCAAAGGAAAATATTCATTTTTTCTCAATATTTTACTATAATTTTGGTATCAATTTAAAATATATGTATGTGTCTGTGCATTTGTATGTCAGAGGGAGGGGGTGATTGTATTGGTTTCCACAAGTGAATCTTGAACAAACATATCATTAACGCCTGATTAATATGAATAAATAGAGAGTTGTCTGTGAACAAACACGTGCCCTTCATCTATCAAAAGAACATCACCCAAGAGTTTTGCGAAAGTTGTAGCTATTGATATTGTGATTCCTATGCAATCTTGAGTGGCAGCCATGTAACTTCTAATGCATAAATATGTATCTTTTCAATGTCATCAAAGTTTATCCTCCTTGAAAGCTTACCTAAGTTGTCTTGTGGTCAGCCTCTTGGTTGGTACAATATTAAATAGACCTTGGAGTACCATGAAGTAGAAACTCTAGTATTTATCATGACAATTTTCCTTGGGCCTCTCTTGTGCTTGGTGTATTGTCTGAAGGGTATTCCAAAAAAGAAATGGCTCACAGATTCAGGAGTATCCTGATGGATTGGAAGGATTGCCTAGGGACTATCTTAATGATCTGTTTTTTTATAGCTTTCATGAAAGGGAAATTTCTCATAGACAAGTATCCCCATTTTTTGCTTTTGCTCTTTGGCAGAAGGAAGTAATAAAATGAGCTTCAGGTATCTTCTATTTATCCCTTCACAATTTTTATTTTGGGTCTAGATAGCTCCTAATTCCCAAATCAAGTTCATTAGTTTCTCATATAAGAATAATGTAGAGAATAGAATGTCGCAACATATTTAGAACATCCATCAAGCTAAAATAATAAGTTATGACTATGCAACGTGAACATTACAGGAGCTCATACAGTTAAAAAGAATTGGCAGTTTACAAACAGCTCGTATCACTTGGAAGTGGTGAGAGTAGTTTGATTTTATTCATGCTTTCTTTATATTTTAGGTCTTTGACATCAAACAATAGAAATTTTTTTCTAGGAATTGCACTCCCACTCCCATTATGTATTGTTTCAATTGTATAATTTTTCCTGTGAAAAGAAACTTGTATTTTCATTCGTAAAAAAAGAAAATACATTTGTATATACACATTTTTCATGTCTATTCTTCAGGGATGAGCCCCAACCTTTGTGTGGAAAAAACTATCAAAAAATTTAAGACTTATTTGTATACCTGAAGCATACAATCAGTGCTAACATATCAAAAGCATACATGAATACAATTTCATGTTTGTACAATATCTGAATCATGTGGGTTTATACAAAGTTTATTATATAAACATACAAAAAGGGTTGCCTGCATGTCATAACCCCCTAAAGCACCAACATGGGATATTTTTCTCAAGCTTAGCCAATAACCGCTACTAGTCGACTTTGTCATAACAATTTGGTTTTTTCTGAAGACTATCACCCTCAGAATTTTCATTCTTCAGCAGTAGTGGCGATTAGCCAAGAAGCTAGACCACACAAATTTCTCAAGAAACTAGACCTCCATGCAATCATTGTCTCTTCAGAATGCACAACGGAATAAATTTTCTACACCTTTTAATCAATCTGAAAAGGAAAATTCATCCTTAAATGTTAAATAATCTGAACATTGCCTTGAATTTGGTTATTCAATTTGCGTTGAATTGTGAAAGGCATTGAAAATGAAGGATGAAACCAAATTTTCTGCGCAGGATGAAACAAAATATGGATGAAGACAATGCCCAGTCGACTCGTCGAAACCTCCATACACAGAAAAACTTTGATAGCAATAAATAATAGTTTCCATTCAAGTGTACAGGCCTTAATTGATAGCAAACTTTGTGCACATGAAATACAATAGCAGGCTAGAACATTTGACATGACATGAATCCAAAAAATACATTAATGGGTGCTTATTTAAGTGCTTGTTGTGGAGGGCTTGACTGGTGTTTTGGCTTCATTATCTTGATCCTCTAGCTTCGATGTCCTTTTCCATTATAAATTATATACATGATGCTCAATGTTGACCTATCTAGATCCTTGTTGGCAGTAATGAGTGAGGTTGGTGTTGGACTGTCCATTCACTTATGTTGTTTGTCATTTCTTATGTTGCAACCATATTAAAAAATCACTTTGTTGGTTATAGCTTATAATAGTAGCATATACACATAGGTTACATAAAAATACTTGTAAAATAATGCAAATCAATTTGATAAACTAGAGAAGCCATGGATGGCTTACATGGTCTCAAATAATTTAAAGGGATAGGCATATTGGATTTCTTTGCATTGGCATGCTTGTCAATTGTTGAATCCAAACTAGGTGAAATTGGAGATTGATAACACATAATTGTAATCTTAATATCACTTTCATTTTCAACATGGCAATAGATATACCTTTGTTCTTGGGTTGGCAATTTGGAAAACCTTACTACTTTGAAATTTTCTGCTATCATGGTTATTAGGTCATGAGGAAAAATGTGATGGGATTATCTTGGATAATTTCAAGTTAACTAAGTTCTAAAACGAATTACAAAGAACTCTGTTTCACCAGACTATAAGATAATGTGAAAGCAGGTTAATCGACCAACTATGAAAGTCTAAGAATTTTCTCAGGCTTGTTATCATCTTGTGCTATTGTCAATCTATAATTGTCTAATCTAATTTGAAGTCTGAATTTCAAGGGTAAATGAGCCTTAGTCTGAAAGGATCCTCATCTGAGGTATGAAATGTCATCAGAAGATTTGAGGTAAGGAGATCTTGTCAAAACCTTGTTGAAGTTCTACTTTTTGTGTGACATTCAATACAATGATCGATATAAAAATATTTGAATATGACACCTTTTTTCAAGCCTCATCCTTCCTATGTATATCTCTCCATCTTTGAAAACATCTGTGTTATTTTTTTGGATGGTAGAGTCAATGTGGATTATATATATAAAGTTAAGCACTGATCGAAAGTCAAATTTTGGAATCTAAACTTATGGGGGTCAAAATTAAAGTGTTTTGTGGGCTAGTTTCATCATTTGAGCTGCAATGAGGTATGGTCACTTGGTTATGTTACGAAGATAAAGGAAGTCTGTCACTTTGAATCATAGATTGTGTATATGCTTTTAAGTTTTTGGTTGAAGTAGCCTAAGAAATATGATGTATGGCTGTAAACTCGACGTTAGACATTTTTAAGGTCTTTGTTGTTGTACCATAGTGCATTTTCATCTCTTGTATTAATCAAGGTTTCTTGCATAAACTAGATTTTAATGCATCAAAATTTCAAAGTTTCTGTGGCAAGAGATATTTTACAAATGTTTTCTATTGCGGGAAAGTATTGGCTCCTTATGATTTATGAGGAACTTCATTACCAAGAATATTGATCCTATGGCAAGTAAAATATGATTCCATGAGAAGCATTTGATCCCAAGTTGCTTGGTCCAACCATAAGATGTTTCTATAGGTCCCTTGGGGCAAAAAATACCCACATCCTCCACCTCTTTGCACATGCCAACCCTGGATTATTCTTTCAGGAACCATCAAAGAAAAGAATAATATGGGACTAAACATATAGCCATTAATCAAACTCCTTCTAGGGGAGGGGTAGCTACTAATGTTATTTGCAATCCAAAGCCTGAAAGAAGAAGAGGATGAGATTGAATCTTGAAGGCAGAATTATGATAGCAAAGTCTCTTCCCTAGGATAAATTATTTGAGATGGAATGTTAACAATGGATTTTTTCAAGCTGATATTCTAAAAGAATAGAGAGAATAATTATAGCAATGGAGTGGGGTTGGGATCAACCTTCATGAAAATTTCTGGATTTTTTGCTAACCATACTTTCCAAAAAATAGATTTTGGCAGAGTCAGCCATAATTTTTTGCGATAAGTCATGCTTTAAAGTTTCTAGCATAATGTTTATCCCAAGAATAAAAACTTATAAACAGAATTCGTCCATACCACTCTCTCTATCAAGGGTTGCAAGACAAGGTCCCATACAAACATTTTGAAATTGCATTCAGGGAATAGGTGTTGAATGAGGTGCATGTATTGTGGGATATAAAGAAAAAAGGGATTGAATTTAATTGGGTTGGGAGCTTTCTGTTATCATACTTAAATTCTAGTTGGATTACTAAGTGATCTAATCCTCCATATGATTCTGCTATTGATTTTCGCTTTCCCACTAAGGAGGGTAAGTTATCCTTCACTAAGAATCCATCTGGAAATTTTCCCATTCATTCTTGCTTTATCCTATTGTTTGTGTAGGTAGTATTAGGCATGTTGGGTTCCACATCCACTAAGGTAGAGTCTTTGCAAAAGGATCAGAAAACTTTGAAATTGGATCATTCCTTTCCTTAAGTCACATTTCTTGAATATCAAATTCATATCTGCCCTAATTACGAGGGAGGGGGAGTCTAGTAATCCTCTGAGCTTAAGCCCCTCAAAAATATGTTCTGGGTACACTTGAGGCCCATAAGAATTTAATAGGTTCAAGGGTCAGTTCAGTTCCATGGAGAAATTGGTTATCAACATTGTGTTGTCTGATTTTAGATTACTAACTAGGTCAAACTTTGGTTTTCATCCTACCACCAGTCTGCTAGAAAGGCCTTGTGCATTGGAACATTCAAATTTCCAGTCCTTTTTATGAATCACGGTCTCTTGAATGAAAATGATCGAAATTTTGTGAAAAAAATGAATATTTGTAATGTACCCAGCAGTAGACTTCACTGCTTGAGCTCTGTCAGCAGTGGGTCACCCCTGAGCTGGGTCTATGACTTCACAAGAGAAAAGGCTTAACCAAAGCTAGCTATGGTTACCTAATCAGTACCAAAAATGGTCAACGCCTAGGTACGAAACACCAAAGGTACTCCAAACTATCGTCCTTATTCCCCATCAACCTGCACAAAAATTTTAGACTTCCCTCTATGTTTGCTGACAAACTTTGTGGTTCTATTGATTATCTGATATGTCTTTTCTGTATGTGGTTTCAAGAAAACATATGGAGGAAAAATATTTTTGTCAAAAAATTCTATTTTGTAAAACCCAGGTCATATGAATTTACAAATTTGTGGATATCCTTATAGACTAGTTCACCAGTCTCAATATAGATCCTTTAAAGTCATTCCCATTTAGTCATCTAAAAATAGATGCAATGTGTTAGCACTCAAATCTACCTCAGGCTGAAATGAAGTAAAACTCAAGGCTACATCAAACCACGCTCAGCCTCGTAGCTAGCCCTACGAGGACAGGAGAAGGCTCTCTCCGTCAATCTCGAGAAAATAAGCAATAGGATGCGAGATGACTTACAATAAGAACTGATTTTAGGCTAGTAAAGAGATAGGTATGTTTGATTTTTTGGTTTTTTGGGTTTTCGCTGGAGTAATGGGAAAACAAGTTTTGGGTCCGGGGATAAGGTCAGACCTTTGCAGAGTTCAAGCTGGGGCGAGGTAGGTGATGATCTTGATGCTTTAAATTGGATTTATGGATAGATTAGACCGACGAGGAGCTGAAGAGGGCAAAGAAGAACTAGGATCCTCTCCAAACAGCTGAAAACATATAGAACTAACTGAATTCAAAGGCTAAGCACTGTAAACAATGGATTCAACCTTATTTCACTCATTCAATTTAGTTCAGAAGCATAATGAAAGGATGGCAACATTAAACATGAAGAAACTTACAGTAAACTAAGGAGAAACATCATCAAGAACAGAACACCACAAGGATCCCAACAAGTGCCGCAAAACCCCTGATCTTTCCTTAGCCAAAATATGAAAAGTATGTACAATAGTATTAAAAGTATCCCAAGATTCCAACCTCTCCAACCCCTGAAAATGATTGAGAAATTACAATATATAGATCACTCTAACACCTTTCCCCACCTCTAGGGGTCGAATTCCCTCTTCAGGGATCAGTTTCAACCAATTCTAATCATGGACTAAATACAAGCTAATACCCTTTATAAAGTCGACCAACATTATTACATGATTTTTTACTCATTTGAGAAGTGAATCTTCTAGAAGAATAAAAAACAAACCAAGTTACATGTAAACATGAATTTACATCATAACAACCTTAAAAATTCTGCCATAAAGCAAAACTGGTCCATATTAGGCAAAATCTTGAGAAATTGGCGGTGAAAACACGAGAGAAAAATCTCTGGGTGAATTAACTCTTGACTGCGTGGGTCGCTCATATTCAGGCAGTTTGAGGTAGTTACCGGCATCCAAATTGAGCTCATGATAGCTCTTTGGAAAGACCTAGATGTCTACTTTCCAACCCAAGTGGAATTTCTTAATTTGGAGTTGATTTGACCCTCCAAAACCTCATTCTCCCAGAGGTACTTCCTGCTGGTGCAAAAGGTGGCAGCAAGGTGATTTTCATGGTGTTTTTGAGCTGTTTGACCATCCAGATTTTGTTGAAATGCTAAGTTGACTTCAGAGGATACATAATTAACCATGAAAAATCCAAAAATGTAAAAATATCCTCCAGCAAGTGTCTCAAAAAAATGCGAGCGCATGAGCGCGCGACCCACGTAGCTGCAAAACCTGTTTTTTAGACCAAAAATTTGAAAATGACAAAATTTTCTCCGAATTTGCCCAAATTCGGAGCGGAGGTCCTCCATCATGTGTCCTGTGATCGGTAGAAGCCTCGTGGAAATCAAGTGGATGGGCCTTTTCACTTGCGTCAGTGCCTTGCGCAGCCTCCTCTTCATGATCCTCATCCTCGCTTTGCAAACATGCATGCGAGCCCAGTAATGGCCTTTCATGTGGCGAAGCATGTCTTTGTCTCGATTGGCCTTTGCCAATAGCTTCTCCAGATGTATATTTACCCGAGTGAGTACAGTATCTCTGTCAGCTGGTGTCATGTCACCGGGCCTCTTTCGATTCCACTGCCTGTCCTCACGGATTTGGCGCACCTCATAAAATGTGAGCTCATCCTCGAGCTGTTTGTTGCGCTGCTTCAAATAGTTAATCACCCACTGAGCCTTCTGCAATTGGTCTTTCAGCTGGTCATTCTCGGCCCTTTGCTCCTGGATGACTTCCCTCAGCTTCGAGCTAGGAGAGCCCGTATCAACATCAATGACTGTCATATCGGTGTCCCGGCCTCCTGATGGGCCCTCATCATGCATAGGCCTCTTGCCTATCATGATATCATACACCTTTGTGAAAAGTAGAGACGCTTTCACATCGTGGGGCTGTCTGCATTCATAAATGTGATAAAAGCGATTCTGCTTCTATCGCGTGAGTTTTAGTCGTCCTTTTCTTCATAAATAAAACCTATGCTGTTGATAATTCTGAACAAGGAGTGATAATGTACTCAACATATACGCAACATGTCCCGGTGGTGTAAATATCGTTTACTAGGGTTTATTTCGTAACTTGCTAAAAAGTCTCTGAAAATGAAAATCCTCCCAAGTGATGCTGTGTTAACGATGTTATTACCAAAATTTCCCACGGTCAGCAATAATGCTATGTCTGTCTTTAACACATGGGCACCGTCTTCTTCTACTGATAATCCTGTTGGGGTGTATGAAATAAGGAATATTCATCATACGCACCCTTGTGAAGTGCATCAGCAAACGAACATGATATGAGAAAAGACGAGCATACCTGCCCTCACAACTAAAATACTGAATGATGAGCCTCATGAGTGGTGCATACTCATCTCTGAAGAATCTGAATGGAAAAACTCTGCTCAAGTAAGCCACATATCCAGTTTTAATGTATGGCTCATAGTGAAATTTCTCTAACTGCTTACCCTTGTCCATTCCTGCTTTATGTTAGGTATACCCGGTGGCTTGACATTAGTCGAAAGGTGATGATAAATCAGCAATGAAGTTTGCCGTCACCAATAAATGAAGAACAAACGGACGTGCTAATTCACGATGAGGTCGGGTTTGTGCAACCATCTCACAAAATCTGAAACATGACAAGAATCGAAAACAATCCATAGCTAATGGACATGCCTGCAACCGAGCCAAAGAAGTAGGCTCCTCTCTGCGATGATCACCACTTCTATTTTCTCTGCGGGAACCCCGTGGCACATTACCTTCAGTCACCGAATCACTGCCTGACCCTGGCTCATATTCTGACTCTGTCTCTGACATATCTCTGATCAAGCTTTTGGCAATGTATATACTGATATGAATGCAGTGAAAGCAAAATTAGGATGTATGTTTTAACACCCAACCAATATTCCCACCGTCAAAGCACCATCAAGGAATCAAATCATGGATAAAATCTCAGCTTTAAAAGGACTGAAAAAGGCAGCATCTCTGTTTTGAATGCAAATGAAATTTTGACCAAATAGGAGCAGGCAACCTTCAAAAGTTTGAACACATCTAGTCAAAGGAGAGCATGGCATTAATAGTAATATGTTTGTCTATGAGTAATGACCATAAAGGTTTCAATGGGCAATTTGAAACAAAGACATGAGCATATTTTTACATTGGGCAATGTGACTCATTACAAACATGGGCAATGTGACTCAAAGGGTTTAAACATGGTATAACAATAGCAATGGTTGCAGTGGTATAATGGGTATGAAAGCAAATTGATTTTGATGTTATATGGAAGGCTGGCCATAACACTGCCTTAAGATAGCAAACACATTCTTTCCACCATTCATTTTCATTTCAAACCCTGAAAACAATGATATTATGACTGTGGGGTTTTAAAACCTCCATTTGAATATTGGAAACCACCCATGATGCCACAAATGTGTTTAAAAACCCAAGCAATTGATGAAAACCTGTTTTGAAGGCAGCTGGAGTCGTTTCCAAGGCAATCTGGGCGCTCAAATTAAATTCCAAAACTCTGTGTCTGCGTGGGTCGCGCAGGCTCTGCGTGGGTCGCTCGGCCCAGGTGGGTCTCTCACCTACAAACCTACGCTGCTGGACTGTGTCTGCGTGGGTCGCACAGCCCAGGTGGGTCGCTCTGCCTCAACGTGGGTCGCGCAGCCCTAAAACCCTGTCCACGCCCTCCAAAAGTCTGAAATCGGCTTTCAATTTTGCAAATACGTTTTGGGAGCAAATGAAATCGGTTCAAATGAACTTTTTTGGCCTTTATACACTTCACAAATATCTTCACCATCATACTTTATTCCAAATCTAATTTCAAACCCACATTACAAATGTTCTTGTAATTTTCACTTTGGCTTTTTCAAATACAACTTGCTTTGGTTTCTCTGAGGTCGATACTGATGATTTTATTGTCTTTTTGCAGGGATATGGCTGTCTTGGCTAGAGAAAAGACCAGGGGTCTGCTTTTACAATGTTTTCATGGCGGAATAATTAAAATTTATTACAAAATGATAATGACAAATTTCTAGTTCCAAAACAGAGTTTTGGACTAGAAATGTATTTTTTTTTTAAAAATGCTGATGATAATAAAAATAGAAATCCAAGTACTGGACTCTCCTCACCTTGCAGGCTTTATGACTAGTGTATAAATGACTCAAAAAACCCTAGACACCAAGACCTAGGACACTTATTGACATTTCAATGACCTCATACATAATGACAATGACTATAAATAATTTTTTGAGAAAATATTTTTAAAATAGCGCTGCAGGTATAACATGAGGAAACACAAAATGACACAACCCTTCGTCAGTTCATGGCATGATCCTAGTGATATGCAAAGAAGTGAAACAAGTGAAACACCTAATAATGAAAATGCAAAAGACGAAATGATCACTGACGGAGGGCAGCAAGGGCTGACTCTAACATTGGCTCCAATGGGGATGGTGGCTCCATGGAGATGCCAAGAACGGCAGATCTCTGGGGGAGTCAGACAGTGCCTTTCATCCATTGGGCGATGGAATCATTATTTGAACGGATAACACAAAACCTTTGACACATTTATTGAATGAAAACTTGACTGAAAACTGACTCAAACCAACTCGATGGCAAACTGAAATAACTTGAAAAAACTGACTCAACAGACCAAACACAAATGACTCATGACTGAATTAAAACAAAACTTTACCAAGCTTTTTGAAAAAGGCAGTAGTCCATCAAGATTTGGAATCATGATGACAACCACCTACATACTGATGAGATATATACAATCATGTATAATGGGCTTTCCAATGTAACCAATCCAGCAGATGGCTACACCTCAAATTTCTGCTCTTACTCTTTTCAAGTAGGCAGAATGCTAAACCTGTAGGCAACTCAACACAATCACTGAAACCAAAGCTCATGAAAATAAACCAGGCAACATTTATCCTTTCTAATGCTTGCAAAAGAATGCTGAAGGGATCTTGAAAATCCTGAAGCACTGGCTTATCTGGAGATCCAGCTGCAAAAATACTAGTATTCACCTCACTCTGATCTGAAAGGACAATTGATTTCTGAGGGATAGAAATGCACAAATCTGCCATCTGAGTGTTGGTTGTAGGTTCCTTGACCATGAGAAATTCTGGCATATACTCTTCAATTTCATGATCTAGGTCATTCTTAAACAAAAAACAATCTTCAAGGTTATCAAACATGACAACCTTATCATCTTTGTGAAAGAAAAAATTATCTGTTTGTTGATCTACACAACTGATTACAAGACAGTCATCTTTTTCAAAAGAGGAAGAAGTTTCATCAACACTTTCCTGATTATGTGTGCACTGCAAATCTGTTGTAGCTTGGGCTGTAACAAGACCTTTCAAAAGCTGATCTATCTCATCTTCAGACAAAGGAGACAATGCTTTTTGTTTTCTTCTGCTTAAACAGTAGTTATCTTCATATGATAGGGCTTTCAAACTATCGTTTATTACTGAGCTATTGAAAGGAGATTTATCACTTACTTGCACAAAGATCTCATTCTGATTTTCATGAACTGACTGGATTGCTTCTTCATGAAGGTTGTTTTCTAATGATGAGCTGACAGTATGACTGAGAACATTTGGATCCATTACTGTGTCTTCTGCATCCCAGATGATTTCAACAGCAGAGTTCTCCTTGATGGGCTTTAGCACAAGATATGCTTGGTCATCCTGATCTGAATCTGAATCTGAAGCAGTTGTCTGGACATTATCACGATCTGCAATTAGAACTGGACTTACTTGCATGCTGCTGTCTTCTGTGGGCAGATCTGAAATGACATTCTCCCTATCATCATTTTCAGCCATATGGCCATCAACCTGCTGCAAAGTCTCCTGAGCACCTTGATAGGTATCCTTTAGGTTCTCTTCATATCGTTGAAATGGATTCTCGTACAGGGCCTCCATGATTTCATCATTCATGAAATTATCATCTTCATAATATTTCTCCAGGCTTTCAATAAAAGAATAGGCATGTTTGCAACAGTGATGAACTAAATTTAATGATGGATAAGACATTTGATATCTTTCAATGAACAGGGCATGAAAGTCCTTTAAACAGTAAATACAGGCCAGCGGCAAATTTTCATACCATGACTGAGCTTCACCTTCCAGAGTGGCCAGGAATATCTTCATCAAACAATCTTCAGGAAAAACTACCTTCAACTTGCGAATATGCATGTGAAATCTAATCAGATGTAAAGCAGCATCTTTCTTACCATCATCGTTAAAAGTAGGCAGATTCCTGGACCAATCTACCTTGGGCATCTTATTCGGAAAACCTGGAATGTGATCTCGGCTCATGGGAGCATATCTTCTCGTGATTCGGTCCATCTTGAAAATCTCACAGCTACTGATCTCCCTGCAGTGAAATCACCATGAAGCATTGATTTCTGGATTGTTCAGTGAATGAAGTCGCCAGGTGAATGATTTCAGCCTTGCGATGTCTGATCGTTGTTCACCATCAACCATCAGATCTGAACTTGATACATGTACTGGGGCAATTTACAAGTTAAATGCTACGATTACAAGTTAAACCGGAGATCGACTGAAGCATCGTTTATCTACTTCGCTGATGCATAGCAACAGCGTTTCGAAGGCTACCTGGCGTGACTTCAGACTCCGTCTATAACAAGCAAACGTTTTGAGTTTCTCCCCAGTATGGTCGCCACTATGTTAGCACTCAAATCTACCTCAGGCTGAAATGAAGTAAAACTCAAGGCTACATCAAACCACGCTCAGCCTCGTAGCTAGCCCTACGAGGACAGGAGAGGGCTCTCTCCGTCAATCTCGAGAAAATAAGCAATAGAATGCGAGATGACTTACAATAAGAACTGATTTTAGGCTAGTAAAGGGATAGGTATGTTTAGTTTTTGGTTTTTTGGGTTTTCGCTGGAGTAATGGGAAAACAAATTTGGGTCCGGGGATAAGGTCAGACCTTTGCAGAGATCAAGCTGGGGCGAGGTAGGTGACGATCTTGATGCTTCGAATTGGATTTTATGGATAGATTAGACTGACGAGGAGCTGAAGAGGGCAAAGAAGAACTTGGATCCTCTCCAAACAGCTGAAAACATATAGAACTAACTGAATTCAAAGGCCAAGCACTGTAAACAATGGATTCAACCTTAATCACTCATTCAATTTAGTTCAGAAGCATATGAAAAGATGGCATACATTAAACATGAAGAAACTTACAGTAAACAAAGAAGAAACACCATCAAGAACAGAACACCACAAGGATCCCAACAAGTGCCGCAAAACCCCTGATCTTTCCTTAGCCAAAATATGAAAAATATGTACAATGGTATCACAAGTATCCCAAGAGTCCAACCTCTAGAATGCCTCAGAAATTACAATATATAGATCACTCTAACACCTTTCCCCACCTCTAGGGGTCGAATTCCCTCTTCAGGGATCAGTTTCAACCAATTCTAATCATGGAACTACAATCTAGGTAGCTAACAACTTGCCTCTAAAAGAGTGGAAACTGATCCATTACATGATTTTTTACTCTTTTGAGAGTGAATCTTCTAGAAGAGATAAAAACAAGACAAAGTTACATGCCAAACATGAATTTACATCATAAAAACCCAAGAATTCTATCCATAGGCAAAACTGGTCCAAAATAGGCGAAATACTGAGCTGGCAGCTGAAAACTCAAAAAAAATCTCTAGGTGGGTCGCTCCTGAACTGCGTGGGTCGTTCATGTTCCAGGCTGATTGTGAGGTAGCTCCCGACATCCAAATTGAGCTCATGATAGCTCGTTGGAAAGCCCTGGATTTCTACTTTCCAACCCAAGTGGAATTTCTAAATTTGGAGTTGATTTGACCCTCCAAAACCTCATTCTCCCAGAGGTACTTCCTGCTGGTGCAAAAGGTGGCAGCAAGGTGGTTTTCATGGTGTTTTTGAGCTGTTTGACCATCCAGATTTTGTTGAAATGCTAAGTTGACTTCAGAGGATGCATAATTAACCATGAAAAATCCAAAAATGTAAAAATCTCCTCCAGCAAGTGTCTCAAAAAATGCGAGCGCATGAGCGCGCGACCCACGTAGCTGCAAAACCTGTTTTTAAGACCAAAAATTTGAAAATGACAAAATTTTCTCCGAATTTGCCCAAATTCGGAGCGGAGGTCCTCCATCATGTGTCTTGCTCAGTCAATGAAGCCTCGGCCAAAATCCGGAGTGGATCAGGCCTTTTCCGCCATTTTAGTGCTCTCCTGGTGCATGCAGCTCCTGTGGTGAAAACACTGTCTCGGTTGTATGTGTTGGTCTCCTATCATGGTCCCGTGAATGTACCGCGCCGATGAAGAAGGCGAGACCCCTTCACGCCATGTGAGATAGTACTCGCGTTGCCGATGAAGTCAACGAGACCCCTTCCACCCCGGTGAAGATAGTACTCGTCGTGATGTCAAACAAAGCTCGTGGCTTTCCGATATGTTACCACCACCGGTGCATCGCTATGCTCCATCTCGCACATCAATCTTCAACGATTGAGTCACCGTCCGACTCCTGGCTCATATTCTGACTCTGTCTCTGACATATCTATGATCAAACCTTTGGCAATGTGTATGCTGATATGAATGCAGTGAAAGCAAGATTAGGACGTATGTTTAACATTCAATCAATATCCCACCGCCAAAACACCATCAAGGAATCAAATTAAGGATAAAATCTCTGCTTCAAATGGGCTGAAAGGCAGCATCTCTGTTTTGAATGCAAATGAAATTTTGACAAAATAGGAGTAGGCAACCTTCAAAAGTTTGGACACATCTAGTCAAAGGAGAGTATGGTATAATCAGTGATAGGTTTGCCTACGAGTTTATGACCATAAAGGTTTCAATAGGTCATTTGAAACAATGCTAACATTGGGCAAACAAAGACATGAGCATATGCTAACATTGGGCAAGGTGACTCATTACAAACATGAGAGATGTGACTCAAAGGGTTTAAACATGGCATAACAATAACAATGGTGACAGTGGTATTATGGGTATGAGAGCAGTAGTGATTTTCATGTTTTATGAAAGGCCGACCATATCAACGTTTCGTACATCAAACCCATTTTTTACACCATTGATTTTCATTTTAACCCTGAAGACAATAATCTCATAACAGTGGGGTTTTAAATCCTTCATTTGCATATTAGAATCATGTATGATGACACAAATACGTTTGCAAACCCCAAGTGATTGAAGAAAACCTGCTTTGAAGGCAACTGGAGTCAATTCCGAGCCAATCTGGGCGCTCAAACACAATTCCGGAATGCTGTCTCTGCGTGGGTCGCGCCGGCTCAGTTTGGGTCGCGCAGCCCAGGTGGGTCGCGCAGGTGCAAACCCACTGTGTTAAACCAACTTTGTTTGGGTCGCGCAGCCCAGGTGGGTCGCTCGGCCTCAACTTGGGTCGCGCAGCCCTAAAACCCTGTCCACGCCCTCCAAAAGTCTGAAATCGGCTTTCAATTTTGCAAACACGATTTGGGAGCAATGAAATCGGTTCAAATGAACTTGTTTGGCCTTTATACATTTCACAAATATCTTCACAATCAGATTTTATTTCAAATCTAATTTCAAACCCACATTACAAATGTTCTTGTAATTTTCACTTTGGCTTTTTCAAATACAAACTTGCTTTGGTTTCTCTGAGGTCGATACTGATGATTTTATTGTCTTTTTGCAGGGATATGGCTGTCTTGGCTAGAGAAAAGACCAAGGGTCTGCTTTTACAATGTCTTCATGGCGGAATAATTAAAATTTATTACAAAATGATAATGACAAATTTCTAGTTCCAAAACAGAGTTTTGGACTAGAAATGTATTTTTTTTTTAAAATGCTGATGATAATAAAAATAGAAATCCAAGTACTGGACTCTCCTCACCTTGCAGGCTTTATGACTGGTGTATAAATGACTCAAAAAACCCTAGACACCAAGACCTAGGACACTTATTGACAATTTAATGACCTCATACATAATGACAATGACTATAAATAATTTTTTGAGAAAATATTTTTAAAATAGCGCTGCAGGTATAATATGAGGAAACACAAGATGACACAACCCTTCGTCAGTTCATGGCATGATCCTAGTGATATGCAAAGAAGTGAAACAAGTGAGACACCTAATAATGAAAATGCAAAAGATGAAATGATCACTGACGGAGGGCAGCAAGGGCTGACTCTAACATTGGCTCCAATGGGGATGGTGGCTCCATGGAGATGCCAAGAACAACAGATCTCTGGGGGAGTCAGACAGTGCCTCTCATCCATTGGGCGATGGAATCATTATTTCAACTTGACAAGACAAAATTTAGACACCTTTATTGACTGCAGATTTGACTAATGATAGACTGCAATTTTGACTGAAACTTGACTCAAACCGACTCGATGGCAAACTGAAATAACTTGAAAAAACTGACTCAACAGACCAAACACAAATGACTCATGACTGAATTAAAACAAAACTTTACCAAGCTTTTGAAAAAAAGGCAGCAGTTCATCAAGATTTGGAATCATGATGACAACCACCTGCATACTAATGAAATATGTACAATCATGTATAATTGGATTTCCAATGTAACCAGTCAAGCAGATGGCTTCTTGACTGATTCTCCCGATCAAATCTCCTGGTCAACAATACAAACTGATAACTGGGCATCCAAAAACATAGCTGACCATGATCTCCTTCATCACTAAACACTGCAATAAACACCTTCATAGCTGACTGTAACAAATCTGCCATTGGATCCTGAAAAACATGAAGATTTACCTCCTGCTGAAAGAACATGGTGTCCTTCTCTTCTGATTCTGATCTGAAAGGGATAGAAATTGATTTCTGAGGGATAGAAATGCACAAATCTGCCATCTGAGTGTTAGCTGTAGATTCCTTGACCATGAGAAATTCTGGCATATACTCTTCAATTTCATGATCTAGGTCATTCTTAAACAAAAAACAATCTTCAAGATTATCAAACATGACAGCCTTATCATCTTTGTGAAAGAAAAAATTATCTGTTTGCTGATCTACACAACTGATTACAAAACAGTCATCTTTTTCAAAAGAGGAAGAAGTTTCATCAACACTTTCCTGACTATGTGTGCACTGCAGATCTGCGTTAACTTGAGCTGGAGCATGACCTTTCAATAGCTGATCTATCTCATCTTCAGACAGAGGAGATAATGCCCTTTGTTTTCTTCGGCTCAAACAGTGATTATCTTCATATGACAGGGCATTCAAACTATCATTCATTACTGAGTTATTGAAAGGAGATTTATCACTTACTTGCACAGAGATCTCATTCTGTCTTTCATGAACTGACTGAATCACCTCTTCATGAAGGCTGTATTCTAATGATGAGCTGATAGTATGGCTGAGAACATTTGGATCCATTACTGTGTCTTCTGCATCCCAGATGATTTCAACAGCAGAGTTCTCCTTGATGGGCTTTAGCACAAGATATGCTTGGTCATCATGATCTGAATCTGAAATAGTTGTCCTGACATTATCACAATCTGCAATCTGCACTGGACTTACTTGCATGCTGCTGTCTTCTGTGGGCAGATCTGAAACTACACTTTCTCTTTCATCATTTTCAGTCATATGATCTTCAACCTGCTGCAAAGTCTCCTGAGCATCTTGATGGGTATCCTCTCGGTTCTCTTCATGTTGCTGAAATGGATTCTCATACAATGCTTCCATGATCTCATCATCCATGAAATTATCATCTTCATAATATCTCTCCAGGCTTTCAATAAAAGAATAAGCATGTTTGCAACAGTCATGAACTAAATTTAATAATGGATAAGATACTTGATATCTTTCAATGAACACGGCATGAAAATCCTTTAAATAGTAAATACAAGCCAGCGGCAAATTTTCATACCAAGACTGAGCTTCACCTTCCAGAGTGGCCAGGAATATCTTCATCAAACAATCTTCAGGAAAAGCTACCTTCAACTTGCGAATATGCATGTGAAATCTAACCAAATGTAAAGCAGCATCTTTCTTACCATTATCGTTAAACGTAGGCAGATTCCTTGACCAATCTACCTTGGGCATCTTATTCGGAAAACCTGGAATGTGATCTCGGCTCATGGGAGCATATCTTCTCGTGATTCGGTCCATCTTGAAAATCTCACAGCTACTGATCTCCCTGTAGTGAAGTCACCATGAAGCATCGATTTCTGGATTTGTTCAGTGAATGAAGTCACCAGGTGAATGATTTCAGCCTTGCGATGTCTGACCGTTGTTCACCATCAACGATCAGATCTGAACTTGATACATGTACTGGGGCAATTTACAAGTTAAATACTACGATTACAAGTTATACCGGAGATCGACTGAAGCAGCGTTTATCTACTTCGCCGATGCATAGCAACAACGTTTCGAAGGCTACCTGGCGTGTCTTCAGACTCCGTCTATAACAAGCAAACGTTTTGAGTTTTTCCCCAGTATGGTCGCCACTATGTTAGCACTCAAATCTACCTCAGGCTGAAATGAAGTAAAACTCAAGGCTACATCAAACCACGCTCAGCCTCGTAGCTAGCCCTACGAGGACAGGAGAGGGCTCTCTCCGTCAATCTCGAAAAAATAAGCAATAGGATGCGAGATGACTTACAATAAGAACTGATTTTAGGCTAGTAAAGAGATAGGTATGTTTGGTTTTTGGTTTTTTGGGTTTTCGCTGGAGTAATGGGAAAACAAGATTTTGGGTTCGGGGATAAGGTCAGACCTTTGCAGAGTTCAAGCTGGGGCGAGGTAGGTGATGATCTTGATGCTTCGAATTGGATTTATGGATAGATAATACTGACGAGGAGCTGAAGAGGGCAAAGAAGAACTTGGATCCTCTCCAAACAGCTGAAAACATATAGAACTAACTGAATTCAAAGGCTAAGCACTGTAAACAATGGATTCAACCTTAATCACTCATTCAATTTAGTTCAGAAGCATAATGAAAGGATGACATACATTAAACATGAAGAAACTTACAGTAAAAAAAGGAGAAACATCATCAAGAACAGAACACCACAAGGATCCCAACAAGTGCCGCAAAACCCCTGATCTTTCCTTAGCCAAAATATGAAAAATATGTACAATGATATCAAAAGTATCCCAAGAGTCCAACCTGTAGAATGCCTCAGAAATTACAATATATAGATCACTCTAACCCTTTTCCCCACCTCTAGGGGTCGAATTCCCTCTTCAGGGATCAGTTTCAACCAATTCTAATCATGGAACTACAATCTAGGCAGCTAACAACTTGCCTCTAAAAGAGTGGAAACTGATCCATTACATGATTTTTTACTCATTTGAGAGTGAATCTTCTAGAAGAGATAAAAACAAGCCAAAGTTACATGCCAAACATGAATTTACATCATAAAACCCGAGAATTCTATCCATAGGCAAAACTGGTCCATAATAGGCGAAATACTGAGCTGGCAGCTGAAAATTCAGAAAAATTTCTAGGTGGGTCGCTCCTGAACTGCGTGGGTCGCTCATGTTCTAGGCTGATTTTGAGGTAGCTCCCGGCATCCAAATTGAGCTCATGATAGCTCGTTGGAAAGCCCTGGATGTCTACTTTCCAACCCAAGTGGAATTTCTGAATTTGGAGTTGATTGGACCCTCAAAAACCTCATTATCCCAGAGGTACTTCCTGCTGGTGCAAAAGGTGGCAGCAAGGTGGTTTTCATGGTGTTTTTGAGCTGTTTGACCATCCAGATTTTGTTGAAATGCTAAGTTGACTTCAGAGGATGCATAATTAACCATGAAAAATCCAAAAATGTAAAATCTCCTCCAGCAAGTGTCTCAAAAAAATGCGAGCGCATGAGCGCGCGACCCACGTAGCTGCAAAACCTGTTTTTTAGACCAAAAATTTGAAAATGACAAAATTTTCTCCGAATTTGCCCAAATTCGGAGCGAAGACCCTCCATCATGTATTTTGCTCAGTAAATGAAGCCTCGGCCAAAATCCGGAGTGGATCAGGCCTTTTCCGCCATTTTAGTGCTCTCCTGGTGCATGCAGCTCCTGTGGTGAAAACACTGTCTCGGTTGTATGTGTTGGTATCTATCATGATCCTGTGAATGTACCTGCGCTGATGAAGAAGGCGAGACCCCTTCCACACCATGTGGAGATAGTACTCGCGTTGCTGATGAAGTCAACGAGACCCCTTCCACCCCGGGTGAAGATAGTACTCGTCGTGATGTTGAAACAAAGCTCTGTGGCTTCTCTGATATGCTACTACTACTGACGCACTGCTATGCTCCATCTCAGTACATCAACCTCAACGATTGAGTCACTGTCCGACTCCTGCTCATACTCTGACTCTGTCTCTGACATATCTCTGATTAAACTTTTGGCAACGTGTATGCTGATATGAATGCAGTGAAAGCAAAATTAGGATGTATGTTTAACACTCAACCAATATCCCACCGCCAAAACACCATCAAGGAATCAAATTATGGATAAAATCTCTGTTTCAAATGGGCCAGCGCATAGGTCGTTTGAGCAAACAAAATTTTGATGAAATAGGAGTAGGCAACTCAAAGTTTGGACACATCTAGTCAAAGGAGAGTAGACTATAATCAAAGGATAGGTTTACCTACGAGTTTATGACCATAGTTATTTCAATAGTGTCATTTGAAACAATGCTAACATTGGGCAAACAAAAAACATGAGCAAATGTTTACATTGGGCAATGTGACTCATAACAAACATGGGCAATATGACTCAAAGGGTTTAAACATGGTATGACCATAACAATGGTAGCAGTGGTATAATGGGTATGAGAGCAATTTGATTTTAATGTTATATGAAAGGCTGACCATATCACTGTTTAAGATAGAAAACACACTCTTTACACCATTGATTTTCATTTCAAACCCTGAAAAAAATAATCTTATAACTGTGGGGTTTTAAATCCTTCATTTGCATATTGGAAACCACCCATGATGTCACAAATGTGTTTAAAAACCCCAAGTGATCAAGAAAACTCCGCCTTGAAGGCAACTGAGCCACCCGAGCCAATCCGGGCGCTCAAGCACAATTGAATGTCGTCTCTCGCGTGGTCGCGCAGCCCGCCTTGTCGCGTGCTCCCGTGGGTCGCGCAGTGCAAACCCACCGTGCTAAACCAACTTCGCTGGCCGCGTGCCCCGGGGTCGCTCGTCTTCGCTTGGGTCGCGTGCTCTAAAACCCCGTCCACGCCTCCAAAAGTCTGAAATCGGCTTTCAATTTTGCAAATACGTTTTGGGAGCAAATGAAATCGGTTCAAATAAACTTGTTTGGCCTTTATACACTTCACAAATATCTTCACCATCATACTTTATTCCAAATCTAACTTCAAACCCACATTACAAATGTTCTTGTAATTTTCACTTTGGCTTTTTCAAATACAAACTTGCTTTGGTTTCTCTGAGGTCGATACTGATGATTTTATTGTCCTTTTGCAGGGATATGGCTGTCTTGGCTAGAGAAAAGACCAGGGGTCTGCTTTTACAATGTCTTCATGGCGGAATAATTAAAATTTATTACAAAATGATAATGACAAATTTCTAGTTCCAAAACAGAGTTTTGGACTAGAAATGTATTTTTTTTTTTTAAATGATGATGATAATAAAAATATAAATCACAAGTACTGGACTTTCCTCACCTTGCAGGCTTTATGACTAGTATATAAATGACTCAAAAACCCTAGACACCAAGACCTAGGACACTTATTGACAATTTTAATGACCTCATATATCATGACAATAACTATGAATAATTTTTTGAAGAAAATTTTTTAAAATAGTGCTGCAGGTATAATATGAGGAAACAAAAGACGACAGACCCCCACGTCAGTTCATGGCATGATCCTAGTGAAATGCAACGAAGTGGAACAAGCGAGACACCTAATAATGAATATGCAAAAGACGAAATGATCACTGACGGAGGGCAGCAAGGGCTGACTCTAACATTGGCTCCAATGGGGATGGTAGCTCCAGCTCCGTGGAGGTGCCAAGAACCGTAGAACTTGGGAGAGCAGACAGTGCCTCCATCCATTGGGCGATGGAATCATTATTTGAACGGATAACACCAAACCTTTGACACATTTATTGAATGAAAACTTGATTGAAAACTGACTGAAACTTAACTCAAACCAACTCGATGGCAAACTGAAATAACTTGAAAAAACTGACTCAACAGACCAAACACAAATGACTCATGACTGAATTAAAACAAAACTTTACCAAGCTTTTGAAAAAAAAGGCAGCAGTTCATCAAGATTTGGAATCATGATGACAACCACCTGCATACTAATGAAATATGTACAATCATGTATAATTGGCTTTCCAATGTAACCAGTCAAGCAGATGCCTTGCTAACTGGTTCTCCCGATCAAAACTCCTGGTCAACAATACAAACTGATAGCTGGGCATCCAAAAACATAGCTGACCATGATCTTCTTCATCACTGAACACTGCAATAATCACTTTCACAGCTGACTGTAACAAATCTGCCATTGGATCCTGAAAAACATGAAGATTTACCTCCTGCTGAAAGAACATGGTGTCCTTCTCTTCTGATTCTGATCTGAAAGGGATAGAAATTGATTTCTGAGGGATAGAAATGCACAAATCTGCTATCTGAGTGTTAGCTGTAGGTTCCTTGACCATGAGAAATTCTAGCATATACTCTTCAATTTCATGATCTAGGTCATTCTTAAACAAAAAACAATCTTCAAGATTATCAAACATGACAGCCTTATCATCTTTGTGAAAGAAAAAATTATCTGTTTGCTGATCTACACAACTGATTACAAAACATTCATCTTTTTCAAAAGAGGAAGAAGTTTCATCAACACTTTCCTGACTATGTGTGCACTGCAGATCTGCGTTAACTTGAGCTGGAACATGACCTTTCAATAGCTGATCTATCTCATCTTCAGACAGAGGAGATAATGCCCTTTGTTTTCTTCGGCTCAAACAGTGATTATCTTCATATGACAAGGCATTCAAACTATCATTCATTACTGAGTTATTGAAAGGAGATTTATCACTTACTTGCACAAAGATCTCATTCTCGATTTTCATGAATCGACCGACCGTTTCTTCATGAAGGGCCGTGTTCTGTGATGAGCCGATAGTATGACCGAGAACATTTGGATCCATTACCGTGTCTTCCGCATCCCGATGATTTCAACAAGCAGAAGTTTTCTCTTGATGGGTTTCATCACAAGATATGCTTCGGGTCATCATGATCCCATCCTGAATCAACAAGTAGCCGGGTTCGGACATTATCACAATCTGCAATTGGAACTGGACTTACTTGCATGCTGTCTTCTTCCGTGGGCAGATCTGAAACTACACTTTCTCTTTCATCATTTTCTGTCATATGATCTTCAACCTGCTGCAAAGTCTCCTGAGCATCTTGATGGGTATCCTCTAGGTTCTCTTCATGTTGCTGAAATGGATTCTCATATAGAGCCTCCATGATTTCATCATTCATGAAATTATCATCTTCATAATATTTCTCAAGGCTTTCAATAAAAGAAAAAGCATGTTTGCAACAGTCATGAACTAAATTTAACGATGGATAAGATGTTCGATATCTTTCAATGAACAAGGCATGAAAATCCTTTAAACAATAAATACATGCCAGCGGCAAATTTTCATACCAAGATTGGGCTTCACCTTCTAGAGTGGCCAGGAATATCTTCATCAAGCAATCTTCAGGAAAATCCACCTTCAACTTGCGAATATGCATGTGAAATCTAACCAGATGTAAAGCAGCATCTTTCTTACCATCATCGTTAAACGTAGGCAGATTCCTTGACCAATCTACCTTGGGCATCTTATTCGAAAAACCTGGAATGTGATCTCGGCTCATGGGAGCGTATCTTCTCGTGATTCGGTCCATCTTGAAAATCTCACAGCTACTGATCTCCCTGCAGTGAAATCACCATGAAGCATCGATTTCTGGATTGTTCAGTGAATGAAGTCGCCGGTGAATGATTTCAGCCTTCTTATGTCTGATCGTTGTCCACCATCAACCATCAGATTTGAACTTGATACATGTACTGGGGCAATTTACAAGTTAAATACTACGATTACAAGTTATACCGGAGATCGACTGAAGCAGCGTTTATCTACTTCGCTGATGCATAGCAACAGCGTTTCGAAGGCTACCTGGCGTGACTTCAGACTCCGTCTATAACAAGCCAACGTTTTGAGTTTCTCCCCAGTATGGTCGCCACTATGTTAGCACTCAAATCTACCTCAGGCTGAAATGAAGTAAAACTCAAGGCTACATCAAACCACGCTCAGCCTCGTAGCTAGCCCTACGAGGACAGGAGAGGGCTCTCTCCGTGAATCTCGAGAAAATAAGCAATAGGATGCGAGATGACTTACAATAAGAACTGATTTTAGGCTAGTAAAGAGATAGGTATGTTTGATTTTTGATTTTTTGGGTTTTCGCTGGAGTAATGGGAAAACAAATTTTGGGTCCTGGGATAAGGTCAGACCTTTGCAGAGTTCAAGCTGGGGCGAGGTAGGTGATGATCTTGATGCTTTAAAATTGGATATATGGATAGATTAGACCGACGAGGAGCTGAAGAGGGCAAAGAAGAACTTGGATCCTCTCCAAACAGCTGAAAACATATAGAACTAATTGAATTCAAAGGCTAAGCACTGTAAACAATGGATTCAACCTTATTTCACTCATTCAATTTAGTTCAGAAGCATAATGAAAGGATGGCAACATTAAACATGAAGAAACTTACAGTAAACAAAGGAGAAACATCATCAAGAACATAACACCACAAGGATCCCAACAAGTGCCGCAAAACCCCTGATCTTTCCTTAGCCAAAATATGAAAAGTGTGTACAATAGTATCAAAAGTATCCCAAGAGTCCAACCTGTAGAATGCCTCAGAAATTACAATATATAGATCACTCTAACCCCTTTCCCCACCTCTAGGGTTCGAATTCCCTCTTCAGGGATCAGTTTCAACCAATTCTAATCATGGAACTACAATCTAGGCAGCTAACAACTTGCCTCTAAAAGAGTGGAAATTGATCCATTACATGATTTTTTACTCATTTGAGAGTGAATCTTCTAGAAGAGATAAAAACAAGCCAAAGTTACATGCCAAACATGAATTTACATCATAAAAACCCAAGAATTTTATCCATAGGCAAAACTGGTCCAAAATAGGCGAAATACTGAGCTGGCAGCTGAAAAACTCAAAAAATTCTCAAGGTGGGTCGCTCCTGAACTGCGTGGGTCGCTCATGTTGCAGGCTGATTTTGAGGTAGCTCCCGACATCCAAATTGAGCTCATGATAGCTCTTTGGAAAGCCCTGGATGTCTACTTTCCAACCCAAGTGGAATTTCTGAATTTGGAGTTGATTTGACCCTCCAAAACCTCATTCTCCCAGAGGTACTTCCTGCTGGTGCAAAAGGTGGCAGCAAGGTGGTTTTCATGGTGTTTTTGAGTTGTTTGACCATCCAGATTTTGTTGAAATGCTAAGTTGACTTCAGAGGATGCATAATTAACCATGAAAAATCCAAAAATGTAAAAATCTCCTCCAGCAAGTGTCTCAAAAAAATGCGAGCGCATGAGCGCGCGACCCACGTAGCTGCAAAACCTGTGTTTTAGACCAAAAATTTGAAAATGACAAAATTTTCTCCGAATTTGCCCAAATTCGGAGCGGAGGTCCTCCATCATGTTTCCTGCCCAGTCAATGAAGCCTCGGCCAAAATCCAGAGTGGATCAGGCCTTTTCCGCCATTTTAGTGCTCTCCTGGTGCATGCAGCTCCTGTGGTGAAAACACTGTCTCGGTTGTATGTGTTGGTCTCTATCATGATCCTGTGAATGTACCTGCGCTGATGAAGAAGGCGAGACCCCTTCCACGCCGTGTGGAGATAGTACTCGCGTTGCTGATGAAGTCAACGAGACCCCTTCCACCCCGGGTGAAGATAGTACTCGTCGTGATGTTGAAACAAAGCTCTGTGGCTTCTCTGATATGCTACTACTACTGACGCACTGCTATGCTCCATCTCAGTACATCAACCTCAACGATTGAGTCACTGTCCGACTCCTGCTCATATTCTGACTCTATCTCTGACATATCTCTGATCAAACCTTTGGCAATGTGTATGCTGATATGAATGCAGTGAAAGCAAGATTAGGACGTATGTTTAACATTCAATCAATATCCCACCGCCAAAACACCATCATGGAATCAAATTATGGATAAAATCTCTGCTTCAAATGGGCTGAAAGGCAGCATCTCTGTTTTGAATGCAAATGAAATTTTGACAAAATAGGAGTAGGCAACCTTAAAAAGTTTGGACACATCTAGTCAAAGGAGAGTATGGTATAATCAGTGATAGGTTTGCCTACGAGTTTATGACCATAAAGGTTTCAATAGGTCATTTGAAACAATGCTTAACATTGGGCAAACAAAAACATGAGCAAATGCTAACATTGGGCAATGTGACTCATTACACACATGAGAAATGTGACTCAAAGGGTTTAATCATGGGATAACAATAACAATGGTGACATTGGTATTATGGGTATGAGAGCAGAGTGATTTTCATGTTTTATGAAAGGCTGACCATATCACTGTTTCAGACATCAAACCCATTTTTTACACCATTGATTTTCATTTTAACCCTGAAAACAATAATCTCATAACAGTGGGGTTTTAAAACCTTCATTTGCATATTAGAATCATGTATGATGACACAAATACGTTTGCAAACCCCAAGTGATTGAAGAAAACCTGCTTTGAAGGCAACTGGAGTCAATTCCGAGCCAATCTGGGCGCTCAAGCACAATTCCGGAACGCTGTCTCTGCGTGGGTCGCGCAGGCTCAGTTTGGGTCGCGCAGCCCAAGTGGGTCGCGCAGGTGCAAACCCACTGTGCTAAACCAACTCTGTTTGGGTCGCGCAGCCCAGGTGGGTCGCTCGGCCTCAACTTGGGTCGCGCAGCCCTAAAACCCTGTCCACGCCCTCCAAAAGTCTGAAATCGGCTTTCAATTTTGCAAATACGTTTTGGGAGCAAATGAAATCGGTTCAAATGAACTTGCTTGGCCTTTATACACTTCACAAATATCTTCACCATCATACTTTATTCCAAATCTAACTTCAAACCCACATTACAAATGTTCTTGTAATTTTCACTTTGGCTTTTTCAAATACAAACTTGCTTTGGTTTCTCTGAGGTCGATACTGATGATTTTATTGTCTTTGGTGGATATGGTCAAGCCTCGATGAGAAAAGACCAGGGTCCGTTTACAATGTCTTCATGGCGTAATAATTAAAATTTATTACAAAATGATAATGACAAATTTTCAGTTCCAAAACAGGGTTTTGGACTAGAAATGTATTTTTTTTAAGAAAATGCCGATGATAATAAAATAGAAATCACAAGTGCTGGACTTTCCTCACCATGCAGGTTTTATGACTAGTTTATAAATGACCGAAAAACCCTAGACACCAAGACCTAGGACACTTATTGACTATTTTAATGACCTCATATATCATGACAATAACTATGAATAATTTTTTGAGGAAATTTTTTTAAAATAGCGCTGCAGGCATAGTATGAGGAAACATAAGATGACACAACCCTTCTTCAGTTTCGTGGCATGATCCTAGTGATATGCAAAGAAGTGAAACAAGTGAGACACCTAATAATGAAAATGCAAAGAAACGAAATGATGCGGCGGAAGCGACGGGTGACTCTAACATTGGCTCCAATGGGGATGGTAGCTCCAGCTCCGTGGAGGTGCCAAGAACCGTAGAACTTTGGGAGAGCAGATCAGTGCCTTCATCCATTGGGCGATGGAATCATTATTTGAACGGATAACACAAAACCTTTGACACATTTATTGAATGAAAACTTGGTGACGGCCGGCTGCTTGAAACCGGCCTCAAACCAACTCGTGTAAGTAGAAATAACTTGAAAAAAGCCGCTCAACAAACCAAACACAAATGACTCATGACTAACAAAACAAAACTTTACCAAGCTCTTGAAAAAGGCGATCCATCAATGGAATTTGGAATCATGATGACAACCACACCGCATATTAATGAAATATGTACAATCATGTATAATTGGCTTTCAATGTAACCGGTCAGCGAATGCTGTGCTTAGCCAGTTCTCCCAGGTGATCTCACGGTCCAACGATACAGCGTAGCCCAGGCATCCAAAAACATGGTGACCATGATCTCCTTCATCCTTTGAACAACTGCATAATATCCGCTCACTGTGATGTAACAAATGCATGGTGGATCTGAAAAACATGAGGGTTACCTCCTGCTTTGAAAGAACATGGTGTCCTTCTCTTCTGATTCTGATCTGAAAGGGATAGAAATTGATTTCTGAGGGATAGAAATGCACAAATCTGCCATCTGAGTGTTAGCTGTAGATTCCTTGACCATGAGAAATTCTGGCATATACTCTTCAATTTCATGATCTAGGTCATTCTTAAACAAAAAACAATCTTCAAGATTATCAAACATGACAGCCTTATCATCTTTGTGAAAGAAAAAATTATCTGTTTGCTGATCTACACAACTGATTACAAAACATTCATCTTTTTCAAAAGAGGAAGAAGTTTCATCAACACTTTCCTGACTATGTGTGCACTGCAGATCTGCGTTAACTTGAGCTGGAACATGACCTTTCAATAGCTGATCTATCTCATCTTCAGACAGAGGAGATAATGCCCTTTGTTTTCTTCGGCTCAAACAGTGATTGTCTTCATATGACAGGGCATTCAAACTATCATTCATTACTGAGTTATTGAAAGGAGATTTATCACTTACTTGCACAAAGATCTCATTCTGATTTTCATGAACTGACTGGATTGCTTCTTCATGAAGGCTGTGTTCTAATGATGGGCTGACAGTATGACTGAGAACACTTGGATCCATTACTCTGTCTTCTGCATCCCAGATGATTTCAACAGCAGAGTTCTCCTTGATGGGCTTCAGCACAAGATATGCTTGGTCATCATGATCTGAATCTGAATCTGAAGTAGCTGTCTGGACATTATCACGATCTGCAATTAGAACTGGACTTACTTGCATGCTGTTGTCTTCTGTGGGCAGATCTGAAATGACATTCTGCCTTTCATCATTTTCAGCCATGTGGCCCTCTTCAACCTGCTGCAAAGTCTCCTGAGCATCTTGATGGGTATCCTTTAGGTTCTCTTCATTCTGCTGAAATGGATTCTCGTACAAGGCCTCCATGATTTCATCATCCATGAAATTATCATCTTCATAATATTTCTCAAGGCTTTCAATAAAAGAAGAAGCATGTTTGCAACAGTCATGAACTAATTTTAACGATGGATAAGATGTTCGATATCTTTCAATGAACAAGGCATGAAAATCCTTCAAACAGTAAATACAGGCCATCGGCAAATTTTCATACCAAGATTGGGCTTCACCTTCCAGGGTGGCCAGGAATATCTTCATCAAACAATCTTCAGGAAAAGCCACCTTTAACTTGCGAATATGCATGTGAAATCTAACCAAATGTAAAGCAGCATCTTTCTTACCATCATCGTTAAACGTAGGCAGATTCCTGGACCAATCTACCTTGGGCATCTTATTCGGAAAACTTGGAATGTGATCTCGGCTCATGGGAGCGTATCTTCTTGTGATTCGGTCCATCTTGAAAATCTCACAGCTACTGATCTCCCTGCAGTGAAGTCACCATGAAGCATCGATTTCTGGATTTGTTCAGTGAATGAAGTCGCCAAGTGAATGATTTCAGCCTTGCGATGTCTGACCGTTGTTCACCATCAACGATCAGATCTGAACTTGATACATGTACTGGGGCAATTTACAAGTTAAATACTACGATTACAAGTTATACCGGAGATCGACTGAAGCGGCGTTTATCTACTTCGCTGATGCATAGCAACAGCGTTTCGAAGGCTACCTGGCGTGACTTCAGACTCCGTCTATAACAAGCAAACGTTTTGAGTTTCTCCCCAGTATGGTCGCCACTATGTTAGCACTCAAATCTACCTCAGGCTGAAATGAAGTAAAACTCAAGGCTACATCAAACCACGCTCGGCCTCGTAGCTAGCCCTACGAGGACAGGAGAGGGCTCTCTCCGTCAATCTCGAGAAAATAAGCAATAGGATGCGAGATGACTTACAATAAGAACTGATTTTAGGCTAGTAAAGAGATAGGTATGTTTGTTTTTTGTTTTTTTGAGTTTTCGCTGGAGTAATGGGAAAACAAATTTTGGGTCCGGGGATAAGGTCAGACCTTTGCAGAGATCAAGCTGGGGCGAGGTAGGTGATGATCTTGATGCTTCGAATTGGATTTTATGGATAGATTAGACCGACGAGGAGCTGAAGAGGGCAAAGAAGAACTTGGATCCTCTCCAAACAGCTGAAAACATATAGAACTAACTGAATTCAAAGGCTAAGCACTGTAAACAATGGATTCAACCTTAATCCCTCATTCAATTTAGTTCAGAAGCATATGAAAGGATGGCATACATTAAACATGAAGAAACTTACAGTAAACAAAGAAGAAACATCATCAAGAACAGAACACCACAAGGATCCCAACAAGTGCCGCAAAACCCCTGATCTTTCCTTAGCCAAAATATGAAAAGTATGTACAATGATATCAAAGTATCCCAAGAGTCCAACCTCTCCAACCTCTGAAAATGATTGAGAAATTACAATATATAGATCACTCTAACACCTTTCCCCACCTCTAGGGGTCGAATTCCCTCTTCAGGGATCAGTTTCAACCAATTCTAATCATGGAACTACAATCTAGACAGCTAACAACTTGCCTCTAAAAGAGTGGAAACTGATCCATTACATGATTTTTTACTCATTTGAGAGTGAATCTTCTAGAAGAGATAAAAACAAGCCAAAGTTACATGCCAAACATGAATTTACATCATAAAAACCCAAGAATTCTATCCATAGGCAAACCTGGTCCAAAATAGGCGAAATACTGAGCTGGCAGCTGAAAACTCAAAAAAAATCTCTAGGTGGGTCGCTCCTGAACTGCGTGGGTCGCTCATGTTCCAGGCTGATTTGGAGGTAGCTCCCGACATCAAAATTGAGCTCATGATAGCTCGTTGGAAAGCCCTGGATGTCTACTTTCCAACCCAAGTGGAATTTCGGAATTTGGAGTTGATTTGACCCTCAAAAACCTCATTCTCCCAGAGGTACTTCCTGCTGGTGCAAAAGGTGGCAGCAAGGTGATTTTCATGGTGTTTTTAAGCTGTTTGACCATCCAGATTTTGTTGAAATGATAAGTTGACTTCAGAGGATGCATAATTAACCATGAAAAATCCAAAAATGTAAAAATCTCCTCCAGCAAGTGTCTCAAAAAAATGCGAGCGCATGAGCGCGCGACCCACGTAACTGAAAACCCTGTTTTTAGACCAAAAAAATTTCAAAATGACAAAATTTTCTCCGAATTTGCTCAAATTCGGAGCGAAGACCCTCCATCATGTATCTTGCTCAGTCAATGAAGCCTCGGCCAAAATCCGGAGTGGATCAGGCCTTTTCCGCCATTTTAGTGCTCTCCTGGTGCATGTAGCTCCTGTGGTGAAAACACTGTCTCGGTTGTATGTGTTGGTCTCTATCATGATCCTGTGAATGTACCTACGCTGATGAAGAAGGCGAGACCCCTTCCACGCCATGTGGAGATAGTACTCGCGTTGCTGATGAAGTCAACGAGATCCCTTCCACCCCGGGTGGAGATAGTACTCGTCGTGATGTTGAAACAAAGCTCTGTGGCTTCTCTGATATGTTACCACTACTGGTGCACTGGTATGCTCCATCTCAGTGCATCAACCTCAACGATTGAGTCACTGTTCGACTCCTGCTCCTACACTGACTCTGTCTCTGACATGGCTCTGAACAAGCTATTGGCACTATGTATACTGATATAGATGCAGTGAAAAGAGAGTTATGATGTGTGTTTCAACACCCAATAAATATCCCACCGTCAAAACACCATCAAGGAATCAAATCATGGATAAAATCTCTGTTTCAAATGGACTGAAAAGGCACCATCTCTGTTTTGAATGCAAATGAAATTTTGACAAAATAGGAGTAGGCAACCTTCAAAAGTTTGGACACATCTAGTCAAAGGAGAGTATGGTATATTCAGTGATAGGTTTGCCTACGAGTTTATGACCATAAAGGTTTCAATAGGTCATTTGAAACAATGCTAATATTGGGCAAACAAAAACAATGAGCAAATGCTAACATTGGGCAATGTGACTCATTACACACATGAGAAATGTGACTCAAAGGGTTTAATCATGGGATAACAATAACAATGGTGACAGTGGTATTATGGGTATGAGAGAAGAGTGATTTTCATGTTTTATGAAAGGCTGACCATATCACTGTTTCAGACATCAAACCCATTTTTTACACCATTGATTTTCATTTTAACCCTGAAAACAATAATCTCATAACAGTGGGGTTTTAAATCTTTCATTTGCATATTAGAACCATGTATGATGACACAAATACGTTTGCAAACCCCAAGTGATTGAAGAAAACCTGCTTTGAAGGCAACTGGAGTCAATTCCGAACCAATCTGGGCGCTCAAACACAATTCCGGAATGCTGTCTCTGCGTGGGTCGCGCAGGCTCAGTTTGGGTCGCGCAGCCCAGGTGGGTCGCGCAGGTGCAAACCCACTGTGCTAAACCAACTCTGTTTGGGTCGCGCAGCCCAGGTGGGTCGCTCGGCCTCAACTTGGGTCGCGCAGCCCTAAAACCCTGTCTACGCCCTCCAAAAGTTTGAAATCGGCTTTCAATTTTGCAAATACGTTTTGGGAGCAAATGAAATCGGTTCAAATGAACTTGTTTGGCCTTTATACACTTCACAAATATCTTCACCATCATACTTTATTCCAAATCTAACTTCAAACCACATTACAAATGTTCTTGTAATTTTCACTTTAGCTTTTTCAAATACAAACTTGCTTTGGTTTCTCTGAGGTCGATACTGATGATTTTATTGTCTTTTTGCAGGGATATGGCTGTCTTGGCTAGAGAAAAGACCAGGGGTCTGCTTTTGGCAATGTCTTCATGGCGGAACAATTAAAATTTATTACAAAATGATAATGACAAATTTCTAGTTCCAAAACAGAGTTTTGGACTAGAAATGTATTTTTTTTTTTTTAAATTCTGATGATAATAAAAATAGAAATCCAAGTACTGGACTCTCCTCACCTTGCAGGCTTTATGACTAGTGTATAAATGACTCAAAAAACCCTAGACACCAAGACCTAGGACACTTATTGACATTTTAATGACCTCATACATAATGACAATGACTATAAATAATTTTTTGAGGAAATATTTTTTAAAATAGCGCTGCAGGTATAAACATGAGGAAACAAAGGACAACAGACCCCCTCGTCAGTTTATGGCATGATCCTAGTGAAATGCAACGAAGTGGAACAAGCGAGACACCTAATAATGAATATGCAAAAGACGAAATGATCACTGACGGAGGGCTGCAAGGGCCGACTCTAACATTGGCTCCAATGGGGATGGTGGCTCCATGGAGATGCCAAGAACGACAGATCTCTGGGGGAGTCAGACAGTGCCTCTCATCCATTGGGCGATGGAATCATTATTTGAACGGATAACACAAAACCTTTGACACATTTATTGAATGAAAACTTGACTGAAACTTAACTGAAACCTGACTCAAACCAACTCGATGGCAAACTGAAATAACTTGAAAAAACTGACTCAACAGACCAAACACAAATGACTCATGACTGAATTAAAACAAAACTTTACCAAGCTTTTTGAAAAAGGCAGTAGTCCATCAAGATTTGGAATCATGATGACAACCACCTGCATACCAATGAAATATGTACAATCATGTATAATTGGCTTTCCAATATAACCAGTCAAGCAGATGGCTTGCTAACTGGTTCTCCCGATCAAAACTCCTGGTCAACAATACAAACTGATAACTGGGCATCCAAAAACATAGCTGACCATGATCTTCTTCATCACTGAACACTGCAATAATCACTTTCACAACTGACTGTAACAAATCTGCCATTGGATCCTGAAAAACATGAAGATTTACCTCCTGCTGAAAGAACATGGTGTCCTTCTTTTCTGATTCTGATCTGAAAGGGATAGAAATTGATTTCTGAGGGATAGAAATGCACCAATCTGCCATCTGAGTGTTAGCTGTAGGTTCCTTGACCATGAGAAATTCTGGCATATACTCTTCAATTTCATGATCTAGGTCATTCTTAAACAAAAAACAATCTTCAATATTATCAAACATGACAGCCTTATCATCTTTGTGAAGGAAAAAATTATCTGTTTGCTGATCTACACAACTGATTACAAGACAATCATCCTTTTGAACAGAGGAAGAAATTTCACCAACACTTTCCTGATTATGTATGCACTGCAAATCTGTTGTAGTTTTGGCTGAAACATGACCTTTCAAAAGTAGATCTATCTCATCTTCAGACAAAGGAGACAATGCCTTTTGTTTTCTTCTGCTTAAACAGTAATTATCTTCATATGGCAGGGCATTCAAACTAGCATTCATTACTGAGTTATTGAAAGGAGATTTATCACTTACTTGCACAAAGATCTCATTCTGTCTTTCATGAACTGACTGAATCACCTCTTCATGAAGGTTGTGTTCTAATGATGGGCTGACAGTATGACTGAGAACATTTGGATCCATTACTGTGTCGTCTGCATCCCAGATGATTTCAACAGCAGAGTTCTCCTTGATGGGCTTCAGCACAAGATAGGCTTGGTCATCATGATCTGAATCTGAATATGAAGTAGCTGTCTGGGCATTATCACAATCTGCAATTGGAACTGGACTTACTTGCATGTTGCTGTCTTCCGTGGGCAGATCTGAAATGACATTCTGCCTTTCATCATTTTCAGCCATATGGCCATCAACCTGCTGCAAAGTCTCCTGAGCATCTTGATGGGTATCCTTTAGGTTATCTTCATTCTGCTGAAATGGATTCTCGTACAGGGCCTCCATGATTTCATCATTCATGAAATTATCATCTTCATAATATTTCTCCAGGCTTTCAATAAAAGAATAAGCATGTTTGCAACAATCATGAACTAAATTTAATGATGGATAAGATACTTGATATCTTTCAATGAACAGGGCATGAAAGTCCTTTAAACAGTAAATACAGGCCAGCGGCAAATTTTCATACCAAGATTGGGCTTCACCTTCTAGAGTGGCCAAGAATATCTTCATCAAGCAATCTTCAGGAAAATCCACCTTCAGCTTGCGAATATGCATATGAAATCTAACCAGATGTAAAGCAGCATCTTTCTTACCATCATTGTTAAACGTAGGCAGATTCCTTGACCAATCTACCTTGGGCATCTTATTCGGAAAACCTGGAATGTGATCTCGGCTCATGGGAGCGTATCTTCTTGTGATTCGGTCCATCTTGAAAATCTCACAGCTACTGATCTCCCTGTAGTGAAGTCACCATGAAGCATCGATTTCTGGATTTTTTCAGTGAATGAAGTCGCCAAGTGAATGATTTCAGCCTTGTGATGTCTGACCGTTGTTCACCATCAACGACCAGATCTGAACTTGATACACGTACTGGGGCAATTTATAAGTTAAGTACTACGATTACAAGTTATACCGGAGATCGACTGAAGCAGCGTTTATCTACTTCGCTGATGCATAGCAACAACGTTTCGAAAGCTACCTGGCGTGACTTCAGACTCCGTCTATAACAAGCAAACGTTTTGAGTTTCTCCCCAGTATGGTCGCCACTATGTTAGCACTCAAATCTACCTCAGGCTTAAATGAAGTAAAACTCAAGGCTACATCAAACCACGCTCAGCCTCGTAGCTAGCCCTACGAGGACAGGAGAGGGCTCTCTCCGTCAATCTCGAGAAAATGAGCAATAAGATGCGAGATGAATTACAATAAGAACTGATTTTAGGCTAGCAAAGAGATAGGTATGTTTGTTTTTTGGTTTTTTGGGTTTTCGCTGGAGAAATGGGAAAACAAATTTTGGGTCCGGGGATAAGGTCAGACCTTTGCAGATTTCAAGTTGGGGCGAGGTAGGTGAATGTCTTGATGCTTTTGATTGGATATATGGACAGATTAGATCGACGAGGAGCTGAAGAGGGCAAAGAAGAACTTGGATCCTCTCCAAACAGCTGAAAACATATAGAACTAACTGAATTCAAAGGCCAAGCACTGTAAATAATGGATTCAACCTTAATCACTCATTCAATTTAGTTCAGAAGCATAATGAAAGGATGGCATACATTAAACATGAAGAAACTTACAGTAAACAAAGAAGAAACACCATCAAGAACAGAACACCACAAGGATCCCAACAAGTGCCGCAAAACCCCCGATCTTTCCTTAGCCAAAATATGAAAAATATGTACAATGATATCAAAAGTATCCCAAGAGTCCAACGTGTAGAATGCCTCAGAAATTACAATATATAGATCACTCTAACACCTTTCCCCACCTCTAGGGGTCGAATTCCCTCTTCAGGGATCAGTTTCAACCAATTCTAATCATGGAACTACAATCTAGGCACCTAACAACTTGCCTCTAAAAGAGTGGAAACTGATCCATTACATGATTTTTTACTCATTTGAGAGTGAATCTTCTAGAAGAGATAAAAACAAGCCAAAGTTACATATAAAACATGAATTTACATCATAAAAACCCAAAAATTCTATCCATAAGCAAAACTGGTCCATAATAGGCGAAATACTGAGCTGGCAGCTGAAAATTCAGAAAAATCTCTAGGTGGGTCGCTCCTGAACTGCGTGGGTCGCTCATGTTCCAGGCTGATTTTGAGGTAGTTCCCGGCATCCAAATTGAGCTCATGATAGCTCGGTGGAACGCCCTGGATGTCTACTGTCCAACCCAAGTGGAATTTCGGAATTTGGAGTTGATTTGACCCTCAAAAACCTCATTCTCCCAGAGGTACTTCCTGCTGGTGCAAAAGGTGGCAGCAAGGTGATTTTCATGGTGTTTTTAAGCTGTTTGACCATCCAGATTTTGTTGAAATGCTAAGTTGACTTCAGAGGATGCATAATTAACCATGAAAAATCCAAAAATGTAAAAATCTCCTCCAACAAGTGTCTCAAAAAAAAGCGAGCGCATGAGCGCGCGACCCACGTAGCTGCAAAACCTGTTTTTTAGACCAAAAATTTGAAAATGACAAAATTTTCTCCGAATTTGCCCAAATTCGGAGCGAAGACCCTCCATCATGTATCTTGCTCAGTCAATGAAGCCTCGGCCAAAATCCGGAGTGGATCAGGCCTTTTCTGCCATTTTAGTGCTCTCCTGGTGCATGCAGCTCCTGTGGTGAAAACACTGTCTCGGTTGTATGTGTTGGTCTCTATCATGGTCCTGTGAATGTACCTGCGCTGATGAAGAAGGCGAGACCCCTTCCACGCCATGTGGAGATAGTACTCGCGTTGCTGATGAAGTCAACGAGACCCCTTCCACCCCGTGTGAAGATAGTACTCGTCGTGATGTTGAAACAAAGCTCTGTGGCTTCTCTGATATGTTACCACTACTGGTGCACTGGTATGCTCCATCTCAGTGCATCAACCTCAACGATTGAGTCACTGTCCGACTCCTGCTCATACTCTGACTCTGTCTCTGTCATGTCTCTGATCAAACTTTTGGCAATGTGTACACTGATATGAATGCAGTGAAAGCAAAATTAGGATGTATGTTTAACACTCAACCAATATCCCACCGCCAAAGCACCATCAAGGAATCAAATTATGGATAAAATCTCTGCTTCAAATGGACTGAAAAGGCACCATCTCTGTTTTGAATGCAAATGAAATTTTTACCAAATAGGAGCAAGCAACCTTCAAAAGTTTGGACACATTTAGTTAAAGGAGAGCATGGTATGATCAGTGATAGGTTTTCCTACGAGTTTATGACCATAAAGGTTTCAATAGGTCATTTGAAACAATGCTAACATTGGGCAAACAAAAACATGAGCAAATGCTAACATTGGGCAATGTGACTCATTACACACATGAGAAAGCATACTCAAAGGTTTAATCATGGGATAACAATAAAAAATGGTGACAAGGGTATTATGTATGAGAGCAGAAAGTGATTTCTGTTATGAAAGGTCGCACCATATCACTGTTTAGTACATCAAACCCATTTTTTACACCATTGATTTTCATTTTAACCCCGAAACAATAATCTCATAACAAGGTTTTAAAACTTCATTTGCATATTAAATCACAAGTGATGACACAAATACGTTTGCGAACCCCAAGTGATTGAAGAAAACCTGCTTAAGGCAACTGAGTCAATTCCGAGCCAATCTGGGCGCTCAAGCACAATTCCGGAATGCCTCGCGTGGCCTGTGCTCAGTTTGGTCGCGCACCTCTGTGGGTCGCGCAGTGCAAACCCACTGTACAAAACCAACTTCTGCTTGGGCTCACAGCTGTGGGACACTCAAGCCACTTTCAATCAGTCACTGCGCCATGAACTTAAACCCTGTCCACGCCCTCCAAAAGTCTGAAATCGGCTTTCAATTTTGCAAATACGTTTGGGGGCAATGAATTCTGTTCAAATGAACTTGCTTTAATTTTATACACTACACAAATATCTTCACCTCACTATACTTTTTATTCCAATCTAACTTCTCAAACCCACATTACAAATGTTTTTGTAATTTTCACTTTGGCTTTTCAAATACAAACTTGCTTTGGCTTCTTTGAGGTCGATACTAATGATTTTGCTGTCTTCTTGCAGGGATATGACTATCTTGGCTACAGAAAAGACCAGGGGTCTGCTTTTACAATGTCTTCATGGCGGAACAATTACAATTTATTACAAAATGATAATAATAATTTCTAGTTCCAAAACAGGGTTTTGGACTAGAAATGTATTTTTTTTTTAAGAAAATGCCGATGATAATAAAATAGAAATCACAAGTGCTGGACTTTCCTCACCTTGCAGGCTTTATGACTAGTGTATAAATGACTCAAAAACCCTAGACACCAAGACCTATGACACTTATTGACATTTTAATGACCTCATATATCATGACAATAACTATGAATAATTTTTTGAGGAAAATTTTTAAAATAGCGCTGCAGGTATAGTATGAGGAAACACAAGATGACACAACCCTTCGTCAGTTCGTGGCATGATCCTAGTGATATGCAAAGAAGTGAAACAAGTGAGACACCTAATAATGAATCTGCAAAAGACGAAATGATCACTCGACGAAGGCGACATAGGGTCGACTCTAACATTGGCTCCAATGGGGATGGTGGCTCCATGGAGATGCCAAGAACAACGGATCTCTCGGGGGGAGTCGACAGAGTGCCTCTCATCCATTGGGCGATGGAATCATTATTTGAACGGATAACCCAAAACCTTTGACACATTTATTGAATGAAAACTTGACTCGAAAACTCGACCGAAACTTAACCGAAAACCCGACTCAAACCAACTCGATGGCAAACTCGAAATAACTTGAAAAAAACCCGACTCAACAAACCAAACACAAATGACTCATGACTAACTTAAAACAAAACTTTACCAAGCTTTTGAAAAAGGCACAGTATCATCAAGATTTGGAATCATGATGACAACCACCCGCATATTAATGAAATATGTACAATCATGTATAATTGGCTTTCCAATGTAACCAACAAGCGTATGCCTTGCTAACCGATTCTCCCGATCAAATCTCCCTCGGTCAACAATACAAACCGATAACCGGGCATCCAAAAACATAGCCGACCATGATCTCCTTCATCACCGAACACCGCAATAATCACTTTCACCGCCGATCGTAACAAATCCGCCATTGGATCCCGAAAAAACATGAAGATTTACCTCCCCGCCGAAAGAACATGGTGTCCTTCTCTTCCCGATTCTCGATCCGAAAGGGATAGAAATTGATTTCCGAGGGATAGAAATGCACAAATCGCCATCCGAGTGTTAGTCGTAGATTCCTCGACCATGAGAAATTCTCGGCATATACTCTTCAATTTCATGATCTAGGTCATTCTTAAACAAAAAACAATCTTCAAGATTATCAAACATGACAACCTTTATCATCTTTGTGAAAGAAAAAAATTATCTCGTTTGTCGATCTACACAACCGATTACAAAACAGCTATCTTTTTCAAAAGAGGAAGAAGTTTCATCAACACTTTCCCCGACTATGTGTACACCGCAGATCTGCGTTAACTTGAGCCGGAACATGACCTTTCAATAGCCGATCTATCTCATCTTCGGTACGTAGGAGATAATGCCCTTTGTTTTCTTCGGCTCAAACAAAGGTGATTATCTTCATATGACAAGGCATTCAAACTATCATTCATAATCGAGTTATTGAAAGGAGATTTATCACTTACTTGCACAAAGATCTCATTCCGATTTTCATGAACTCGACCGAATTGCTTCTTCATGAAGGCCGTGTTCTAATGATGAGCCGATAGTATGACCGAGAACATTTGGATCCATTATCGTGTCTTCGCATCCCGTATGATTTCAACGTACAGAAGTTTTCCTTGATGGGTTTCATCACAAGATATGCTTGGTCATCATGATCCGAATCCGAATCAAGTAGTCAGTTCGGACATTATCACAATCTGCAATCGGAACCGGACTTACTTGCATGCCGTCGTCTTCCGTGGGCAGATCTCGAAATGACATTCTCTCTTTCATCATTTTCAGCCATGTGGCCCTCTTCAACTCCGCCGCAAAGTCTCCCCGAGCATCTTGATGGGTATCCTTTAGGTTCTCTTCATTCCGCCGAAATGGATTCTCGTACAGTGGCCTCCATGATTTCATCATCCATGAAATTATCATCTTCATAATATTTCTCAAGGCTTTCAATAAAAGAAAAAGCATGTTTGCAACAAAGTCATAAACTAATTTTAACGATGGATAAGATGTTCGATATCTTTCAATGAACAAGGCATGAAAATCCTTCAAACAAGAATACAAAGCCATCGGCAAATTTTTCATACCAAGATTGGGCTTCACCTTCCGCAGTGGCTAGGAATATCTTCATCAAACAATCTTCGTGAAAAGCTACCTTCAACTTGCGAATATGCATGTGAAATCTAACCAAATGTAAAGCAAGATCTTTCTTACCATTATCGTTAAACGTAGGCGCATTCCTTGACCAATCTACCTTGGGCATCTTATTCGGAAAACCCGGAATGTGATCTCGGCTCATGGGAGCGTATCTTCTTGTGATTCGGTCCATCTTGAAAAATCTCACAGCCTACTAATCTCCCCGTAGTGAAGTCACAATGAAGCATCGATTTCGGATTTGTTCGGTGAATGAAGTCGCCAAGTGAATGATTTCAGCTTACGATGTCCGACCGTTGTTCACCATCAACGATCGGATCTGAACTTGATACATGTACTCGGGGCAATTTACAAGTTAAATACTACGATTACAAGTTATACCGGAGATCGACCAAGCAGCGTTTATCTACTTCGACGATGCATAGCAACAACGTTTCGAAGGCTACCCTGGCGTGTCTTCGTACTCCGTCTATAACAAGCAAACGTTTTTGAGTTTCTCCCCGCATGGTCGCCACTATGTTAGCACTCAAATCTACCTCAGCTGAAATGAAGTAAAACTCAAGGCTACATCAAACCACGCTCAGCCCTCGTAGCTAGCCCTACGAGGACAAGAGAGGGCTCTCTCCGTCAATCTCGAGAAAAATAAGCAATAGGATGCGAGATGACTTACAATAAGAACTGATTTTAGGCTAGTAAAGAGATAGGTATGTTTGTTTTTTGTTTTTTTTTGAGTTTTCGCCGGAGTAATGGGGAAAACAAATTTTGGGTCCTGGGATAAGGTCGTACCTTTGCAGAGATCAAGTCAGGGGCGAGGTAGGTGATGATCTTGATGCTTCGAATTGGATTTTATGGATAGATTAGATCGACGAGGAGCCGAAGAGGGCAAAGAAGAACTTGGATCCTCTCCAAACAAACTGAAAACATATAGAACTAACCGAATTCAAAGGCTAAGCAATCGTAAACAATGGATTCAACCTTAATCACTCATTCAATTTAGTTCAGAAGCATAATGAAAGGATGGCATACATTAAACATGAAGAAACTTACAGAAAACAAAGGAGAAACATCATCAAGAACGAGAACACCACAAGGATCCCAACAAGTGCCGCAAAAACCCCCCGATCTTTCCTTAGCCAAAATATGAAAAGTATGTACAATAGTATCAAAAGTATCCCAAGAGTCCAACCTCGTAGAATGCCTCGAAATTACAATATATAGATCACTCTAACCCCTTTCCCCACCTCTAGGGGTCGAATTCCCTCTTCAGGGATCAGTTTCAACCAATTCTAATCATGGAACTACAATCTAGGCATACTAACAACTTGCCTCTAAAAAGAGTGGAAACTGATCCATTACATGATTTTTTTACTCATTTGAGAGTGAATCTTCTAGAAGAGATAAAAACAAGCCAAAGTTACATGCCAAACATGAATTTACATCATAAAAACCCAAGAATTCTATCCATAGGCAAAACTGGTCCATAATAGGCGAAATATCGAATGGGCACACGAAAACTCGTAAAAAATCTCTAGGTGGGTCGCTCCCGAACTGCGTGGGTCGCTCATGTTCCAGGCTGATTTTGAGGTAGCTCCCGGCATCCAAATTGAGCTCATGATAGCTCGTTGGAAAGCCCTGGATGTCTACTTTCCAACCCAAGTGGAATTTCTGAATTTGGAGTTGATTTGACCCTCCAAAACCTCATTCTCCCAGAGGTACTTCCTGCTGGTGCAAAAGGTGGCAGCAAGGTGATTTTCATGGTGTTTTTAAGTCAGTTTTGACCATCCAGATTTTGTTGAAATGCTAAGTTGACTTCAGAGGATGCATAATTAACCATGAAAAAATCCAAAAATGTAAAAATCTCCTCCAGCAAGTGTCTCAAAAAAATGCGAGCGCATGAGCGCGCGACCCACGTAGCCGCAAAACCCGTTTTTTTAGACCAAAAAATTTGAAAATGACAAAATTTTCTCCGAATTTGCCCAAATTCGGAGCGAAGACCCTCCATCATGTATCTTGCTCAGTCAATGAAGCCTCGGCCAAAATCCGGAGTGGATCAGGCCTTTTCCGCCATTTAGTGCTCTCCCCCGGTGCATGCGGGTCCTCGTGGTGAAAACACCGTCTCGTTGTATGTGTTGGTCTCTATCATGGTCCCGTGAATGTACCCTGCGCCGATGAAGAAGGCGAGACCCCTTCCACGCCATGTGGAGATAGTACTCGCGTTGCTGATGAAGTCAACGAGACCCCCTTCCACCCCGGGTGAAGATAGTACTCGTCGTGATGTTGAAACAAAGCTCGTGGCTTCTCCGATATGTTACCACTACCGGTGCACTCGCTATGCTCCATCTCAAGACATCAACCTCAACGATTGAGTCACCGTCCGACTCCCTCGCTCATACTCGACTCGTCTCCGACATGTCTTCGATCAAACCTTTGGCAATGTGTATGCCGATATGAATGCAAAGAAAGCAAGATTAGGACGTATGTTTAACATTCAATCAATATCCCACCGCCAAAACACCATCAAGGAATCAAATTATGGATAAAATCTCCCGCTTCAAATGGGCCGAAAGGCAGAGATCTCTCGTTTTGAGTGCAAATGAAATTTTGACAAAATAGGAGTAGGCAACCTTCAAAAGTTTGGACACATCTAGTCAAAGGAGAGTATGGTATAATCGAGTGATAGGTTTGCCTACGAGTTTATGACCATAAAGGTTTCAATAGGTCATTTGAAACAATGCTAACATTGGGCAAACAAAAAACATGAGCAAATGCTAACATTGGGCAATGTGACTCATTACACACATGAGAAATGTGACTCAAAGGGTTTAATCATGGGATAACAATAACAATGGTGACAAGCGTATTATGGGTATGAGAGCAGAAAGTGATTTTCATGTTTTATGAAAGGCCGACCATATCACTCGTTTCGGACATCAAACCCATTTTTTTACACCATTGATTTTCATTTTAACCCCGAAAACAATAATCTCATAACAAAGGTTTTAAAACCTTCATTTGCATATTAGAATCATGTATGATGACACAAATACGTTTGCAAACCCCAAGTGATTGAAGAAAACTCGCTTTGAAGGCAACCGGAGTCAATTCCCGAGCCAATCCGGGCGCTCAAGCACAATTCCGAATCGTCGTCTCGCGTGGGTCGCGCAGCTCGCTTGGGTCGCGCGGCTCGTGTGGGTCGCGCAGTGCAAACCCACCGTGCTAAACCAACTCGTTTGGGCCGCGCAGCCCCGGTGGGTCGCTCGGCCTCAACTTGGGTCGCGTAGCCCCTAAAACCCCGTCCACGCCCTCCAAAAAGTCTGAAATCGGCTTTCAATTTTGCAAATACGTTTTGGGAGCAAATGAAATCGGTTCAAATGAACTTGCTTGGCCTTTATACACTTCACAAATATCTTCACCATCATACTTTATTCCAAATCTAACTTCAAACCCACATTACAAATGTTCTTGTAATTTTCACTTTGGCTTTTTTCAAATACAAACTTGCTTTGGTTTCTTCCGAGGTCGATACTCGATGATTTTATTGTCTTTTTGCAGGGGATATGGTCAGTTTTGGCTAGAGAAAAGACCAGGGGTCTCATACAATGTCTTCATGGCGGAATAATTAAAATTTATTACAAAATGATAATGACAAATTTCTAGTTCCAAAACGTAGTTTTGGACTAGAAATGTATTTTTTTTAAAAAATGCCGATGATAATAAAAAATAGAAATCCAAGTATCGGACTCTCCTCACCTTGCAGAGCTTTATGACTAGTGTATAAATGACTCAAAAAAACCCTAGACACCAAGACCTAGGACACTTATTGACAATTTTAATGACCTCATATATCATGACAATAACTATGAATAATTTTTTGAGGAAAATTTTAAAAATAGCGCCGCAGTATAGTATGAGGAAACACAAGATGACACAACCCTTCGTCGCTTCGTGGCATGATCCTAGTGATATGCAAAGAAGTGAAACAAGTGAGACACCTAATAATGAATATGCAAAAGACGAAATGATCATCGACGAAGGCAGCAAGGGTCGACTCTAACATTGGCTCCAATGGGGATGGTGGCTCCATGGAGATGCCAAGAACAACAGATCTCTCGGGGGGAGTCGACGAAAGCCTCTCATCCATTGGGCGATGGAATCATTATTTGAACGGATAACCCAAAACCTTTGACACATTTATTGAATGAAAACTTGACTGAAAACTCGACCGAAACTTAACTCGAAACCCGACTCAAACCAACTCGATGGCAAACTCGAAATAACTTGAAAAAAACCGACTCAACAAACCAAACACAAATGACTCATGACTAACTTAAAACAAAACTTTACCAAGCTTTTGAAAAAGTGCAGCAGATCCATCAAGATTTGGAATCATGATGACAACCACCCGCATATTAATGAAATATGTACAATCATGTATAATTGGCTTTCCAATGTAACCAAACTAGCGCATGCCTTGCTAACCGATTCTCCCGATCAAATCTCCCCGGTCAACAATACAAACCGATAACCGGGCATCCAAAAACATAGTCGACCATGATCTCCTTCATCACCGAACACCGCAATAATCACTTTCACCGCCGATCGTAACAAATCGCCATTGGATCCCGAAAAACATGAAGATTTACCTCCCCGCCGAAAGAACATGGTGTCCTTCTCTTCCGATTCCGATCCGAAAGGGATAGAAATTGATTTCTCGAGGGATAGAAATGCACAAATCTGCCATCCGAGTGTTAGTCGTAGATTCCTCGACCATGAGAAATTCTCGGCATATACTCTTCAATTTCATGATCTAGGTCATTCTTAAACAAAAAAACAATCTTCAAGATTATCAAACATGACAAAACTTTATCATCTTTGTGAAAGAAAAAATTATCTCGTTTGTCGATCTACACAATCGATTACAAAAACAGTCATCTTTTTCAAAAGAGGAAGAAGTTTCATCAACACTTTCCCGACTATGTGTGCACTCGCAGATCCGCGTTAACTTGAGCCGGAACATGACCTTTCAATAGCCGATCTATCTCATCTTCGGTATCGCAGGAGATAATGCCCTTTGTTTTCTTCGGCTCAAACAAATGTGATTATCTTCATATGACAAGGCATTCAAACTATCATTCATAATCGAGTTATTGAAAGGAGATTTATCACTTACTTGCACAAAGATCTCATTCGATTTTCATGAACTCGACCGAATTGCTTCTTCATGAAGGCCGTGTTCTAATGATGAGCCGATAGTATGACCGAGAACATTTGGATCCATTATCGTGTCTTCCGCATCCCGTATGATTTCAACGAACAGAAGTTTTCCTTGATGGGTTTCATCACAAGATATGCTTGGTCATCATGATCCGAATCCGAATCAAGTAGTCGTTCTGGACATTATCACAACTCGCAATTGAACCGGACTTACTTGCATGTCGTCGTCTTCCGTGGGCAGATCTGAAATGACATTCTCTCTTTCATCATTTTCAGCCATGTGGCCCTCTTCAACTCCGCTCGCAAAGTCTCCCCGAGCATCTTGATGGGTATCCTTTAGGTTCTCTTCATTCTCGCCGAAAATGGATTCTCGTACAGTGGCCTCCATGATTTCATCATCCATGAAATTATCATCTTCATAATATTTCTCAAGGCTTTCAATAAAAGAAAAAGCATGTTTGCAACAAAGTCATAAACTAATTTTAACGATGGATAAGATGTTCGATATCTTTCAATGAACAAGGCATGAAAATCCTTCAAACAAGAAATACAAAGCCATCGGCAAATTTTTCATACCAAGATTGGGCTTCACCTTCCGCAGTGGCTAGGAATATCTTCATCAAACAATCTTCGTGAAAAGCTACCTTCAACTTGCGAATATGCATGTGAAATCTAACCAAATGTAAAGCAAGATCTTTCTTACCATTATCGTTAAACGTAGGCGCATTCCTTGACCAATCTACCTTGGGCATCTTATTCGGAAAAACCTCGGAATGTGATCTCGGCTCATGGGAGCGTATCTTCTTGTGATTCGGTCCATCTTGAAAATCTCACAGCCTACTAATCTCCCCGTAGTGAAGTCACAATGAAGCATCGATTTCGGATTTGTTCGATGAATGAAGTCGCCAAGTGAATGATTTCGACTTTACGATGTCCGACCGTTGTTCACCATCAACGATCGGATCTGAACTTGATACATGTACTCGGGGCAATTTACAAGTTAAATACTACGATTACAAGTTATACCGGAGATCGACCGAAGCAGCGTTTATCTACTTCGCCGATGCATAGCAACAACGTTTCGAAGGCTACCTGGCGTGTCTTCGTACTCCGTCTATAACAAGCAAACGTTTTGAGTTTCTCCCCGCATGGTCGCCACTATGTTAGCACTCAAATCTACCTCAGTGCTGAAATGAAGTAAAACTCAAGGCTACATCAAACCACGCTCAGCCCTCGTAGCTAGCCCTACGAGGACAGAGAGGGCTCTCTCCGTCAATCTCGAGAAAATAAGCAATAGGATGCGAGATGACTTACAATAAGAACTCGATTTTAGGCTAGTAAAGAGATAGGTATGTTTGTTTTTTGTTTTTTTTTGAGTTTTCGCCGGAGTAATGGGAAAACAAATTTTGGGTCCTGGGGATAAGGTCGACCTTTTCGCAGAGATCAAGTCGGGGCGAGGTAGGTGATGATCTTGATGCTTCGAATTGGATTTTATGGATAGATTAGATCGACGAGGAGCTGAAGAGGGCAAAGAAGAACTTGGATCCTCTCCAAACAACTGAAAACATATAGAACTAACCGAATTCAAAGGCTAAGCACCGTAAACAATGGATTCAACCTTAATCACTCATTCAATTTAGTTCGAAGCATAATGAAAGGATGGCATACATTAAACATGAAGAAACTTACAATAAACAAAGGAGAAACATCATCAAGAACATAACACCACAAGGATCCCAACAAGTGCCCCAAAAACCCCCGATCTTTCCTTAGCCAAAATATGAAAAGTATGTACAATAGTATCAAAAGTATCCCAAGAGTCCAACCCGTAGAATGCCTCAGAAATTACAATATATAGATCACTCTAACCCCTTTCCCCACCTCTAGGGGTCGAATTCCCTCTTCAGGGATCAGTTTCAACCAATTCTAATCATGGAACTACAATCTAGGCAACCCTAACAACTTGCCTCTAAAAAGAGTGGAAAACTGATCCATTACATGATTTTTTACTCATTTGAGAGTGAATCTTCTAGAAGAGATAAAAAACAAGCCAAAGTTACATGCCAAACATGAATTTACATCATAAAAACCCAAGAATTCTATCCATAGGCAAAACTGGTCCATAATAGGCGAAATACTCGAAATGGGCACACTAAAACTCGTAAAAAATCTCTAGGTGGGTCGCTCCCCGAACCGCGTGGGTCGCTCATGTTCCAGGCTGATTTTGAGGTAGCTCCCGGCATCCAAATTGAGCTCATGATAGCTCGTTGGAAAGCCCTGGATGTCTACTTTCCAACCCAAGTGGAATTTCTGAATTTGGAGTTGATTTGACCCTCCAAAACCTCATTCTCCCAGAGGTACTTCCTGCTGGTGCAAAAGGTGGCAGCAAGGTGATTTTCATGGTGTTTTTAAGCCTGCTTTTGACCATCCAGATTTTGTTGAAATGCTAAGTTGACTTCAGAGGATGCATAATTAACCATGAAAAAATCCAAAAATGTAAAAAATCTCCTCCAGCAAGTGTCTCAAAAAATGCGAGCGCATGAGCGCGCGACCCACGTAGCCGCAAAACCTCGTTTTTTAGACCAAAAAATTTGAAAATGACAAAATTTTCTCCGAATTTGCCCAAATTCGGAGCGAAGACCCTCCATCATGTATCTTGCTCAGTCAATGAAGCCTCGGCCAAAATCCGGAGTGGATCAGGCCTTTTCCGCCATTTAGTGCTCTCCCCCGGTGCATGCGGTCCTCGTGGTGAAAACACCGTCTCGTTGTATGTGTTGGTCTCTATCATGGTCCCGTGAATGTACCTGCGCCGATGAAGAAGGCGAGACCCCTTCCACGCCATGTGGAGATAGTACTCGCGTTGCTGATGAAGTCAACGAGACCCCTTCCACCCCCGGTGAAGATAGTACTCGTCGTGATGTTGAAACAAAGCTCGTGGCTTCTCCCGATATGTTACCACCACCGGTGCACTCGCTATGCTCCATCTCAAGCACATCAACCTCAACGATTGAGTCACCGTCCGACTCCTCGCTCATACTTCCGACTCTGTCTCCGACATGTCTCTCGATCAAACCTTTGGCAATGTGTATGCCGATATGAATGCAAGAAAGCAAGATTAGGACGTATGTTTAACATTCAATCAATATCCCACCGCCAAAACACCATCAAGGAATCAAATTATGGATAAAATCTCTCGCTTCAAATGGGCCGAAAGGCAAGCATCTCTCGTTTTGAGTGCAAATGAAATTTTGACAAAATAGGAGTAGGCAACCTTCAAAAGTTTGGACACATCTAGTCAAAGGAGAGTATGGTATAATCGGTGATAGGTTTGCCTACGAGTTTATGACCATAAAGGTTTCAATAGGTCATTTGAAACAATGCTAACATTGGGCAAACAAAAACATGAGCAAATGCTAACATTGGGCAATGTGACTCATTACACACATGAGAAATGTGACTCAAAGGGTTTAATCATGGGATAACAATAACAATGGTGACAAAGTGGGTATTATGGGTATGAGAGCAGAAAGTGATTTTCATGTTTTATGAAAGGCCGACCATATCACCCGTTTTCAGACATCAAACCCATTTTTTTACACCATTGATTTTCATTTTAACCCCGAAAACAATAATCTCATAACAAAGGTTTTTAAAACCTTCATTTGCATATTAGAATCATGTATGATGACACAAATACGTTTGCAAACCCCAAGTGATTGAAGAAAACTCGCTTTGAAGGCAACCGGAGTCAATTCCGAGCCAATCTGGGCGCTCAAGCACAATTCCGAATGTCGTCCCTCGCGTGGGTCGCGCAGCTCGCTTTGGGTCGCGCGTGCTCCCGTGGGTCGCGCAGTGCAAACCCACCGTGCTAAACCAACTCTGTTTGGGTCGCGCGCCCCGTGGGTCGCTCGCCTCAACTTGGGTCGCGCAGCCCCCTAAAACCCCTTCCACGCCCTCCAAAAGTCTGAAATCGGCTTTCAATTTTGCAAATACGTTTTGGGAGCAAATGAAATCGGTTCAAATGAACTTGTTTGGCCTTTATACACTTCACAAATATATTCACCATCCTACTTTATTCCAAATCTAATTTCAAACCCACATTACAAATGTTCTTGTAATTTTCACTTTGGCTTTTTTCAAATACAAACTTGCTTTGGTTTCTCCGAGGTCGATACCGATGATTTTATTGTCTTTTTGCAGGGGATATGGTCAGTTTTGGCTAGAGAAAAGACCAGGGGTCCGCTTTTACAATGTCTTCATGGCGGAATAATTAAAATTTATTACAAAATGATAATGACAAATTTCTAGTTCCAAAACGTAGTTTTGGACTAGAAATGTATTTTTTTTAAAAATGTCGATGATAATAAAAATAGAAATCCAAGTACCGGACTCTCCTCACCTTGCAGGGCTTTATGACTAGTGTATAAATGACTCAAAAAAACCCTAGACACCAAGACCTAGGACACTTATTGACAATTTTAATGACCTCATATATCATGACAATAACTATGAATAATTTTTTTGAGGAAAATTTTAAAAAATAGCGCCGCAGGTATAGTATGAGGAAACACAAGATGACACAACCCTTCGTCGCTTCGTGGCATGATCCTAGTGATATGCAAAGAAGTGAAACAAGTGAGACACCTAATAATGAATATGCAAAAGACGAAATGATCATCGACGAAGGCAGCAAGGGTCGACTCTAACATTGGCTCCAATGGGGATGGTGGCTCCATGGAGATGCCAAGAACAACGTGATCTCTCGGGGGGAGTCGACAAGTGCCTCTCATCCATTGGGCGATGGAATCATTATTTGAACGGATAACCCAAAACCTTTGACACATTTATTGAATGAAAACTTGACTCGAAAACCGACCGAAACTTAACTCGAAAACCCGACTCAAACCAACTCGATGGCAAACCGAAATAACTTGAAAAAAACCGACTCAACAAACCAAACACAAATGACTCATGACTAACTTAAAACAAAACTTTACCAAGCTTTTGAAAAAGGGCAGTGAGTCCCATCAAGATTTGGAATCATGATGACAACCACCCGCATATTAATGAAATATGTACAATCATGTATAATTGGCTTTCCAATGTAACCAACAAGCGGATGCCTTGCTAACCGATTCTCCCGATCAAATCTCCCCGGTCAACAATACAAACCGATAACCGGGCATCCAAAAACATAGCCGACCATGATCTCCTTCATCATCGAACACCGCAATAATCACTTTCACCGCCGACCGTAACAAATCTGCCATTGGATCCCCGAAAAACATGAAGATTTACCTCCCGCCGAAAGAACATGGTGTCCTTCTCTTCGATTCTCGATCCGAAAGGGATAGAAATTGATTTCTCGAGGGATAGAAATGCACAAATCTGCCATCCGAGTGTTAGTCAGTAGATTCCTTGACCATGAGAAATTCTCGGCATATACTCTTCAATTTCATGATCTAGGTCATTCTTAAACAAAAAACAATCTTCAAGATTATCAAACATGACAAACCTTTATCATCTTTGTGAAAGAAAAAATTATCTCGTTTGTCGATCTACACAATCGATTACAAAACAGTCATCTTTTTCAAAAGAGGAAGAAGTTTCATCAACACTTTCCGACTATGTGTGCATCTGCAGATCCGCGTTAACTTGAGCCGGAACATGACCTTTCAATAGCCGATCTATCTCATCTTCGTACAGCAGGAGATAATGCCCTTTGTTTTCTTCGGCTCAAACAAAGTGATTATCTTCATATGACAAGGCATTCAAACTATCATTCATAACCGAGTTATTGAAAGGAGATTTATCACTTACTTGCACAAAGATCTCATTCCGATTTTCATGAACTCGACCGAATTGCTTCTTCATGAAGGCCGTGTTCTAATGATGAGCCGATAGTATGACCGAGAACATTTGGATCCATTATCGTGTCTTCCGCATCCCGTATGATTTCAACAAACAGAAGTTTTCCTTGATGGGTTTCATCACAAGATATGCTTGGTCATCATGATCCGAATCCGAATCAAGTAGTCGTTCTGGACATTATCACAATCTCGCAATTGAACCGGACTTACTTGCATGTCGTCGTCTTTCCGTGGGCAGATCTGAAATGACATTCTCTCTTTCATCATTTTCAGCCATGTGGCCCTCTTCAACCCTCGCTCGCAAAGTCTCCCCGAGCATCTTGATGGGTATCCTTTAGGTTCTCTTCATTCTCGTCGAAATGGATTCTCGTACGTGGCCTCCATGATTTCATCATCCATGAAATTATCATCTTCATAATATTTCTCAAGGCTTTCAATAAAAGAAAAAAGCATGTTTGCAACAGTCATAAACTAATTTTAACGATGGATAAGATGTTCGATATCTTTCAATGAACAAGGCATGAAAATCCTTCAAACAAGAATACAAAGCCATCGGCAAATTTTCATACCAAGATTGGGCTTCACCTTCCGGAGTGGCTAGGAATATCTTCATCAAACAATCTTCAGAAAAGCTACCTTCAACTTGCGAATATGCATGTGAAATCTAACCAAATGTAAAGCAAGATCTTTCTTACCATTATCGTTAAACGTAGGCGATTCCTTGACCAATCTACCTTGGGCATCTTATTCGGAAAACCCGGAATGTGATCTCGGCTCATGGGAGCGTATCTTCTTGTGATTCGGTCCATCTTGAAAATCTCACAGCCTACTAATCTCCCCGTAGTGAAGTCACAATGAAGCATCGATTTCGGATTTGTTCAGTGAATGAAGTCGCCAAGTGAATGATTTCAGCCTTGCGATGTCCGACCGTTGTTCACCATCAACGATCGATCTGAACTTGATACATGTACTCGGGGCAATTTACAAGTTAAATACTACGATTACAAGTTATACCTGGAGATCGACCGAAGCAGCGTTTATCTACTTCGCCGATGCATAGCAACAACGTTTCGAAGGCTACCTCGGCGTGTCTTTCGTACTCCGTCTATAACAAGCAAACGTTTTGAGTTTCTCCCCGCATGGTCGCCACTATGTTAGCACTCAAATCTACCTCAGCCGAAATGAAGTAAAACTCAAGGCTACATCAAACCACGCTCGACCCTCGTAGCTAGCCCTACGAGGACAGAGAGGGGCTCTCTCCGTCAATCTCGAGAAAATAAGCAATAGGATGCGAGATGACTTACAATAAGAACTGATTTTAGGCTAGTAAAGAGATAGGTATGTTTGGTTTTTGGTTTTTTTTTGAGTTTTCGCTGGAGTAATGGGAAAACAAATTTTGGGTCCGGGGATAAGGTCGACCTTTGCAGAGATCAAGTCGGGGCGAGGTAGGTGATGATCTTGATGCTTCGAATTGGATTTTATGGATAGATTAGATCGACGAGGAGCTGAAGAGGGCAAAGAAGAACTTGGATCCTCTCCAAACAAACTGAAAACATATAGAACTAACCGAATTCAAAGGCTAAGCACCGTAAACAATGGATTCAACCTTAATCACTCATTCAATTTAGTTCAGAAGCATAATGAAAGGATGGCATACATTAAACATGAAGAAACTTACAAGAAACAAAGGAGAAACATCATCAAGAACAGAACACCACAAGGATCCCAACAAGTGCCGCAAAAACCCCCCGATCTTTCCTTAGCCAAAATATGAAAAGTATGTACAATAGTATCAAAAGTATCCCAAGAGTCCAACCTCGTAGAATGCCTCAGAAATTACAATATATAGATCACTCTAACCCCTTTCCCCCACCTCTAGGGGTCGAATTCCCTCTTCAGGGATCAGTTTCAACCAATTCTAATCATGGAACTACAATCTAGGCAGCCTAACAACTTGCCTCTAAAAAGAGTGGAAACTGATCCATTACATGATTTTTTTACTCATTTGAGAGTGAATCTTCTAGAAGAGATAAAAAACAAGCCAAAGTTACATGCCAAACATGAATTTACATCATAAAAACCCAAGAATTCTATCCATAGGCAAAACTGGTCCATAATAGGCGAAATACTCAAAATGGGCAAACTAAAAACTCGTAAAAATCTCTAGGTGGGTCGCTCTCGAACCGCGTGGGTCGCTCATGTTCCAGGCTGATTTTGAGGTAGCTCCCGGCATCCAAATTGAGCTCATGATAGCTCGTTTGGAAAGCCCTGGATGTCTACTTTCCAACCCAAGTGGAATTTCTGAATTTGGAGTTGATTTGACCCTCCAAAACCTCATTCTCCCAGAGGTACTTCCTGCTGGTGCAAAAGGTGGCAGCAAGGGTGATTTTCATGGTGTTTTTAAGTCTGTTTGACCATCCAGATTTTGTTGAAATGCTAAGTTGACTTCAGAGGATGCATAATTAACCATGAAAAATCCAAAAATGTAAAAAATCTCCTCCAGCAAGTGTCTCAAAAAATGCGAGCGCATGAGCGCGCGACCCACGTAGCCGCAAAACCTCGTTTTTTAGACCAAAAAATTTGAAAATGACAAAATTTTCTCCGAATTTGCCCAAATTCGGAGCGAAGACCCTCCATCATGTATCTTGCTCAGTCAATGAAGCCTCGGCCAAAATCCGGAGTGGATCGGGCCTTTTCCGCCATTTAGTGCTCTCCCCGGTGCATGCGGTCCCCCGTGGTGAAAACACCGTCTTCGTTGTATGTGTTGGTCTCTATCATGGTCCCGTGAATGTACCTGCGCCGATGAAGAAGGCGAGACCCCTTCCACGCCATGTGGAGATAGTACTCGCGTTTCTGATGAAGTCAACGAGACCCCTTCCACCCCCGGGTGAAGATAGTACTCGTCGTGATGTTGAAACAAAGCTCGTGGCTTCTCCCGATATGTTACCACCACCGGTGCACTCGCTATGCTCCATCTCGAGACATCAACCTCAACGATTGAGTCACCGTCCGACTCCTCGCTCATACTCCCGACTCTGTCTCCGACATGTCTCTCGATCAAACCTTTGGCAATGTGTATGCTCGATATGAATGCAAATGAAAGCAAGATTAGGACGTATGTTTAACATTCAATCAATATCCCACCGCCAAAACACCATCAAGGAATCAAATTATGGATAAAATCTCTCGCTTCAAATGGGCCGAAAGGCAACATCTCTCGTTTTGAGTGCAAATGAAATTTTGACAAAATAGGAGTAGGCAACCTTCAAAAGTTTGGACACATCTAGTCAAAGGAGAGTATGGTATAATCAGTTGATAGGTTTGCCTACGAGTTTATGACCATAAAGGTTTCAATAGGTCATTTGAAACAATGCTAACATTGGGCAAACAAAAACATGAGCAAATGCTAACATTGGGCAATGTGACTCATTACACACATGAGAAATGTGACTCAAAGGGTTTAATCATGGGATAACAATAACAATGGTGACAAGTGGTATTATGGGTATGAGAGCAGAGTGATTTTCATGTTTTATGAAAGGTCGACCATATCACCTGCTTTCAGACATCAAACCCATTTTTTTACACCATTGATTTTCATTTTAACCCCGAAAACAATAATCTCATAACAATGAGGGTTTTTAAAACCTTCATTTGCATATTAGAATCATGTATGATGACACAAATACGTTTGCAAACCCCAAGTGATTGAAGAAAACTCCGCTTTTGCAAGGCAACCGGAGTCAATTCCGAGCCAATCTGGCGCTCAAGCACAATTCCGAATGTCGTCTCCGCGTGGGTCGCGCAGCTCGCTTTGGGTCGCGCGGCCCTGTGGGTCGCGCAGTGCAAACCCACCGTGCTAAACCAACTCTGTTTGGGTCGCGCGTGCCCGGTGGGTCGCTCGGCCTCAACTTGGGTCGCGCAGCCCCTAAAACCCCGTCCACGCCCTCCAAAAGTCCGAAATCGGCTTTCAATTTTGCAAATACGTTTTGGGAGCAAATGAAATCGGTTCAAATGAACTTGCTTGGCCTTTATACACTTCACAAATATCTTCACCATCATACTTTATTCCAAATCTAACTTCAAACCCACATTACAAATGTTCTTGTAATTTTCACTTTGGCTTTTTTCAAATACAAACTTGCTTTGGTTTCTCCCGAGGTCGATATCGATGATTTTATTGTCTTTTTGCAGGATATGGTCAGTTTTGGCTAGAGAAAAGACCATGGGTCTCTTTTACAATGTCTTCATGGCGGAATAATTAAAATTTATTACAAAATGATAATGACAAATTTCTAGTTCCAAAACGAGTTTTGGACTAGAAATGTATTTTTTTTAAAAATGTCGATGATAATAAAAATAGAAATCCAAGTACCGGACTCTCCTCACCTTGCAGAGCTTTATGACTAGTGTATAAATGACTCAAAAAAACCCCTAGACACCAAGACCTAGGACACTTATTGACAATTTTAATGACCTCATATATCATGACAATAACTATGAATAATTTTTTGAGGAAAATTTTAAAAAATAGCGCTCGCAGTATAGTATGAGGAAACACAAGATGACACAACCCTTCGTCGCTTCGTGGCATGATCCTAGTGATATGCAAAGAAGTGAAACAAGTGAGACACCTAATAATGAATATGCAAAAGACGAAATGATCATCGACGATAGGCAGCAAGGGCTGACTCTAACATTGGCTCCAATGGGGATGGTGGCTCCATGGAGATGCCAAGAACAACGGATCTCTCGGGGGAGTCGACGCTGCCTCTCATCCATTGGGCGATGGAATCATTATTTGAACGGATAACCCAAAACCTTTGACACATTTATTGAATGAAAACTTGACCGAAAACTCGACCGAAACTTAACCGAAACCCGACTCAAACCAACTCGATGGCAACCGAAATAACTTGAAAAAAACCGACTCAACAAACCAAACACAAATGACTCATGACTAACTTAAAACAAAACTTTACCAAGCTTTTGAAAAAAGGTAACAGCAATCCATCAAGATTTGGAATCATGATGACAACCACCCGCATATTAATGAAATATGTACAATCATGTATAATTGGCTTTCCAATGTAACCAAACTGCGGATGCCTTGCTAACCGATTCTCCCGATCAAATCTCCCTCGGTCAACAATACAAACCGATAACTCGGGCATCCAAAAACATAGCCGACCATGATCTCCTTCATCACCGAACACCGCAATAATCACTTTCACCGCCGACCGTAACAAATCTGCCATTGGATCCCGAAAAAACATGAAGATTTACCTCCCGCCGAAAGAACATGGTGTCCTTCTCTTCCGATTCTCGATCCGAAAGGGATAGAAATTGATTTCGAGGGATAGAAATGCACAAATCTGCCATCCGAGTGTTAGTCGTAGATTCCTTGACCATGAGAAATTCTGGCATATACTCTTCAATTTCATGATCTAGGTCATTCTTAAACAAAAAAACAATCTTCAAGATTATCAAACATGACAAAATTTTTATCATCTTTGTGAAAGAAAAAAATTATCTCGTTTGTCGATCTACACAACCGATTACAAAAACAGCTCATCTTTTTTCAAAAGAGGAAGAAGTTTCATCAACACTTTCTCGACTATGTGTGCACTCGCAGATCCGCGTTAACTTGAGCCGGAACATGACCTTTCAATAGCCGATCTATCTCATCTTCGTACGGAGGAGATAATGCCCTTTGTTTTCTTCGGCTCAAACAAAGTGATTATCTTCATATGACAAGGCATTCAAACTATCATTCATAACCGAGTTATTGAAAGGAGATTTATCACTTACTTGCACAAAGATCTCATTCCGATTTTCATGAACTCGACCGAATTGCTTCTTCATGAAGGTCGTGTTCTAATGATGAGCCGATAGTATGACCGAGAACATTTGGATCCATTATCGTGTCTTCTCGCATCCCGCATGATTTCAACAACAGAAGTTTTCCTTGATGGGTTTCATCACAAGATATGCTTGGTCATCATGATCCGAATCAATCAAGTAGCTCGTTCTGGACATTATCACAATCTCGCAATTGGAACCGGACTTACTTGCATGCCGTCGTCTTCCGTGGGCGATCTCGAAATGACATTCTCTCTTTCATCATTTTCAGCCATGTGGCCCTCTTCAACCCGCTCGCAAAGTCTCCCCGAGCATCTTGATGGGTATCCTTTAGGTTCTCTTCATTCTCGCCGAAATGGATTCTCGTACGTGGCCTCCATGATTTCATCATCCATGAAATTATCATCTTCATAATATTTCTCAAGGCTTTCAATAAAAGAAAAAGCATGTTTGCAACAGTCATAAACTAATTTTAACGATGGATAAGATGTTCGATATCTTTCAATGAACAAGGCATGAAAATCCTTCAAACAAGAATACAAGCCATCGGCAAATTTTCATACCAAGATTGGGCTTCACCTTCCGCAGTGGCTAGGAATATCTTCATCAAACAATCTTCGAGAAAAGCTACCTTCAACTTGCGAATATGCATGTGAAATCTAACCAAATGTAAAGCAAGATCTTTCTTACCATTATCGTTAAACGTAGGCGCATTCCTTGACCAATCTACCTTGGGCATCTTATTCGGAAAACCTCGGAATGTGATCTCGGCTCATGGGAGCGTATCTTCTTGTGATTCGGTCCATCTTGAAAATCTCACAGCCTACTAATCTCCCCGTAGTGAAGTCACAATGAAGCATCGATTTCGGATTTGTTCGGTGAATGAAGTCGCCAAGTGAATGATTTCAGCCTTTGCGATGTACCGACCGTTGTTCACCATCAACGATCGATCTGAACTTGATACATGTACTCGGGGCAATTTACAAGTTAAATACTACGATTACAAGTTATACCCTGAGATCGACCGAAGCAGCGTTTATCTACTTCGCCGATGCATAGCAACAACGTTTCGAAGGCTACACTGGCGTGTCTTCGTACTCCGTCTATAACAAGCAAACGTTTTGAGTTTCTCCCCGCATGGTCGCCACTATGTTAGCACTCAAATCTACCTCAGCTGAAATGAAGTAAAACTCAAGGCTACATCAAACCACGCTCAGCCTCGTAGCTAGCCCTACGAGGACAGAGAGGGCTCTCTCCGTCAATCTCGAGAAAATAAGCAATAGGATGCGAGATGACTTACAATAAGAACTGATTTTAGGCTAGTAAAGAGATAGGTATGTTTGTTTTTTTGTTTTTTTTTGAGTTTTCGCTCGGAGTAATGGGAAAACAAATTTTGGGTCCTGGGGATAAGGTCGACCTTGCAGAGATCAAGCCGGGGGCGAGGTAGGTGATGATCTTGATGCTTCGAATTGGATTTTATGGATAGATTAGACTGATGAGGAGCTGAAGAGGGAAAAGAAGAACTTGGATCCTCTCCAAACAGCTGAAAACATATAGAACTAACTGAATTCAAAGGCTAAGCACTGTAAACAATGGATTCAACCTTAATCACTCATTCAACTTAGTTCAGAAGCATAATGAAACGATGGCACACATTAAACATGAAGAAACTTACAGTAAACAAAGGAGAAACATCATCAAGAACAGAACACCACAAGGATCCCAACAAGTGCCGCAAAACCCTTGATCTTTCCTTAGCCAAAATATGAAAAGTATGTACAATAGTATCAAAAGTATCCCAAGAGTCCAACCTCTCCAACCTCTGAAAATGATTGAGAAATTACAATATATAGATCACTCTAACACCTTTCCCCACCTCTAGGGGTCGAATTCCTCTTCAGGGATTGTGTTTCAACATCCCAATCATGGAACTGCCAATCTAGGCAACCTAACACAACTTGCCTCTAAAAGAGTGGAAATCGATCCATTACATGATTTTTTACTCTTTTGAGAGTGAATCTTCTAGAAGAGATAAAATCAAGCCAAAGTTACATGCCAAACATGAATTTACATCATAAAAACCCAAGAATTCTATCCATAGGCAAAACTGGTCCAAAATAGGCGAAATACTGAGCTGGCAGCTGAAAACTCAAAAAAAATCTCTAGGTGGGTCGCTCCTGAACTGCGTGGGTCGCTCATGTTCCAGGCTGATTTTGAGGTAGCTCCTGACATCCAAATTGAGCTCATGATAGCTCGTTGGAAAGCCCTGGATGTCTACTTTCCAACCCAAGTAGAATTTCTGAATTTGGAGTTGATTTGACCTCCAAAACCTCATTCTCCCAGAGGTACTTCCTGCTGGTGCAAAAGGTGGCAGCAAGGTGATTTTCATGGTGTTTTTGAGCTGTTTGACCATCCAGATTTTGTTGAAATGCTAAGTTGACTTCAGAGGATGCATAATTAACCATGAAAAATCCAAAAATGTAAAAATCTCCTCCAACAAGTGTCTCAAAAAAATGCGAGCGCATGAGCGCGCGACCCACGTAACTGCAAAACCTGTTTTTAAGACCAAAAATTTGAAAATGACAAAATTTTCTCCGAATTTGCCCAAATTCGGAGCGGAGGTCCTCCATCATGTGTCCTGCCCAGTCAATGAAGCCTCGGCCAAAATCCGGAGTGGATCAGGCCTTTTCCGCCATTTAGTGCTCTCCTGGTGCATGCAGCTCCTGTGGTGAAAACACTGTCTCGGTTGTATGTGTTGGTCTCTATCATGATCCTGTGAATGTACCTGCGCTGATGAAGAAGTCGAGACCCCTTCCACGCCATGTGGAGATAGTACTCGCGTTGCTGATGAAGTCAACGAGACCCCTTCCACCCCGGGTGAAGATAGTACTCGTCGTGATGTTGAAACAAAGCTCTGTGGCTTCTCTGATATGTTACCACTACTGGTGCACTGCTATGCTCCATCTCAGTACATCAACCTCAACGATTGAGTCACTGTCCGACTCCTGCTCATACTCTGACTCTGTCCCTGACATGGCTCTGAACAAGCTTTTGGCACTATGTATGCTGATATGAATGCAGTGAAAGCAAGATTAGGACGTATGTTTAACATTCAATCAATATCCCACCGCCAAAACACCATCAAGGAATCAAATTATGGATAAAATCTCTGCTTCAAATGGGCTGAAAGGCAACATCTCTGTTTTGAATGCAAATGAAATTTTGACAAAATAGGAGTAGGCAACCTTCAAAAGTTTGGACACATCTAGTCAAAGGAGAGTATGGTATAATCAGTGATAGGTTTGCCTACGAGTTTATGACCATAAAGGTTTCAATAGGTCATTTGAAACAATGCTAACATTGGCCAAACAAAAACATGAGCAAATGCTAACATTGGGCAATGTGACTCATTACACACATGAGAAATGTGACTCAAAGGGTTTAATCATGGGATAACAATAACAATGGTGACAGTGGTATTATGGGTATGAGAGCAGAGTGATTTTCATGTTTTATGAAAGGCTGACCATATCACTGTTTCAGACATCAAACCCATTTTTTACACCATTGATTTTCATTTTAACCCCGAAAACAATAATCTCATAACAGTGGGGTTTTAAATCCTTCATTTGCATATTAGAATCATGTATGATGACACAAATACGTTTGCAAACCCCAAGTGATTGAAGAAAACCTGCTTTGAAGGCAACTGGAGTCAATTCCGAGCCAATCTGGGCGTTCAAGCACAATTCCGGAATGCTGTCTCTGCGTGGGTCGCGCAGGCTCAGTTTGGGTCGCGCAGCCCAGGTGGGTCGCGCAGGTGCAAACCCACTGTGCTAAACCAACTCTGTTTGGGTCGCGCAGCCCAGGTGGGTCGCTCGGCCTCAACTTGGGTCGCGCAGCCCTAAAACCCTGTCCACACCCTCCAAAGTCTGAAATCGACTTTCAATTTTGCAAATACGTTTTGGGAGCAAATGAAATCGGTTCAAATGAACTTGTTTGGCCTTTATACACTTCACAAATATCTTCACCATCATACTTTATTCCAAATCTAACTTCAAACCCACATTACAAATGTTCTTGTAATTTTCACTTTGGCTTTTTCAAATATAAACTTGCTTTGGTTTCTCTGAGGTCGATACTGATGATTTTATTGTCTTTTTGCAGGGATATGGCTGTCTTGGCTAGAGAAAAGACCAGGGGTCTGCTTTTACAATGTCTTCATGGCGGAATAATTAAAATTTATTACAAAATGATAATGACAAATTTCTAGTTCCAAAACAGAGTTTTGGACTAGAAATGTATTTTTTTTTTTAAAAAATGCTGATGATAATAAAAATAGAAATTCAAGTACTGGACTCTCCTCACCTTGCAGGCTTTATGACTAGTGTATAAATGACTCAACAAACCCTAGACACCAAGACCTAGGACACTTATTGACATTTTAATGACCTCATACATAATGACAATGACTATAAATAATTTTTTGAGAAAATATTTTTAAAATAGCGCTGCAGGTATAACATGAGGAAACACAAAATGACACAACCCTTCGTCAGTTCATGGCATGATTCTAGTGATATGCAAAGAAGTGAAACAAGTGAGACACCTAATAATGAATATGCAAAAGACGAAATGATCAAACGACGGAGATGCAAAGAGACACTCCCATTATGGTGCTTTGTAAAAATCACCCCATGCACCAATTGATAAGATAATGCATTTAGTCTGAGTTCCATCTTCTACCATGCAGATAAGTGTGAGGGAACTATGCCATGTTCAAGATACTGGTGCACATCAGTGTACTGAGAGTTTGTGATAACAGTGGGGGAAAATCGCTCAACGTTATACATTTCAATTTCTTTCTCCCATCCAGATGGATATTCTTCTTTTGCATTCACCACTTATGCTCCTAGCCTACATAGAATGTGGCCCTTAATTGTGTGAACTGGTTTGAACTCCAAATCATACTCTTGTAGACTAGTCATCCGATTTTATCTTCTCTCACCCAACTCTTGTTGACAAAACAATAATCTGACTGTTGGGTGCGTAACAAAGATGATACCATGATTTTTCAAGAAATATGGCCGAAAGTGATTTAACACCTTGTAGGCTGCATATTCCTTCTTATCAATGGAGGCATAGTTAAGTTTAGGTCCCTCTAGGATGACACTCATGGAAGATATCAGTTGTTCATTGTTTTGATCATCCTTTTGTGTGAGCACACGGACAAGAGAAGTATCAGAAGTGAAAGTGTAGAGCATAAAATATTTCTCAAAATATGGGATATACAAGACTGGTGATTCTGCAATATCTTACTTGATATGGGAAAACAAGTCCTTTTCCCTCTTATCCCACTTGTATAATGCATCCTTCTTTAACATCTCTTGCATAGGTTTTGATGATCTGAGCATAATCATAGATGAACTTGCAGAAAAAATTAATCTTCCCCAGGAAGGACTACATAGCTTTTTTATTCAATGGGAATGGAATCCGTGTGATAGCTCCGACCCTTTCCAGCTCTACCTTAATCCTAGTTTTATCGATAATTTGGCCCAAGTGATTTCCCTCGGACACTGAAAAAATTATTTTCTTGGGATTAAGCGATATCTTGTATTTCCAACATTGCTCGAACGTTTTCTTCAAATGGCGTAAATGGAAAAATCCCTATGAAGAAGTCCCAAAAGATGAATACTCCATAAAAAATAATAAATTCATGACATTGAAGGAAGGATTTCTTCAAAGAAGTTGGTTGTCCCATTATCTGCACCCGAGGAGCTGCTGCAGGTCCCTGATTAAGAGGGAGCCTGAAAACAAGTTTCTGACTTGGAAGAAACTTGGAAATTACTAATCCAAGAGGGAGCTTAGGTACATTCCTTATGTAGGAATGTGTCCTCCCTAATCAAGAGGGAGAGTTAGACACGTCATTCTGGTCTTCACCTAGGAAGACAAAATACAAGATTGGGTAATCATCTGGCATCTATACTCTTTGAGGATGAGATAGGGCATCCAAGATAAGAGTAGTCATAAAGGACTGATATTCTTTTAGGATTAGGAATCCAAGATAAAAATAGTCTTGGTGGAACACTCTCTAAGAACCTGTGTGGTAAAACACAACCCCCCCATTTTTTACTTATGTATTTCAAATAATGGGGACCCTTTCTACAAAATTCTTGGCTAAACACCTTTTAGGATTTTGATTAAGTTAATTATTTTGTAATTTTGTAATTTTTCATTTTTATAGGATTTCTATTTTGATTGTTTCATTGAATCTGTTTTTTCATAAGCTTTCCAATGATACTTGTTTCACTTCATTTGGTCAAACGGTTTGTAAATGACACTCCTTTGAAGTTTTGATTATTTTCTCGCTTGGGTTAAAAATGTATAAATGTACCAATATTTCAATTCTCATAGTTAAAATAGTCATTTATTGTAAATATTAAACTTTTAGTTCATTTTTACTATTTTCACCTTTTTCCCTAATATCTAAACTTTTTATTTTTAGTTAACTTATTCATTTTAATGATTATAGCTCCGCCCACCCACCGAATAGTCGTGTTACATAACATTAACCTTACCACATTATACATTACAAACTGCCGCTTAAAACCTATTGGTAGAACCCCTTACATTTTCACATATCGGCCATCGCAGAAATCTTCACCACATTCATATGCTATCTTTCCGAAAAGCCGATGCGATATTATATGGGGCTTGCCACATCACTCCATCGCACATCGCATATCTTATTGTTTTGTTGCGAAACATTTATCGCTAACCGTCTCCAAGTGTGATTTGCAATAAGCCTTTAAATGCGATTTGCAATTAAACCGTGCTTTCCGGTTCACTTACTTTTACCGCCGTCCCTCCGCTATCTTTCGTCTTATCCCTCCACTCCTCTTCTCTCTCTCACGTGGTGTGCATTTTTTATATTTTTTGTAGTATTAATTAATATAAATTATATAATATAATATTATAATTAGTATTATATTTTAATTTTAATTTAATACAATTTAAATTATAACATTAATATAATATTTTAATTAATCAATAAATCATTTTTTTAAATTAATTAGTTTAATTGTATTTTTCAATTAATTTTTATTAAAATTAATAATGTAATTATAAATTAAGTAATAGATAATTATAACTTAATTTAGAATTAGATTATAACTAAATTAGATGAATAATATAGTTGCAAATAATTAGAATTAATTAATTAAATATCATAATCTAATTTAGTATTAGAATTTAATTTAAAAATTTTGATTTTTTAGCTCAAGCAACAAAAATTCCATATTTTTGGCAATTTTAATATACCAACTTTAGAGGCTCATAAATGAAGTTTTACTTGGTCAAATGAGGCCCAGGGCAGCTCATTGGAAAGATAAAATGATGGAGAATATTCCTGAAGAGGTTTCATTTCTAGATTTGATCATTTATTGAGTCTAAAATTCAGCAAAATATCGAGCTCCGAATTTTTAAACAAAACTAATTTTCTGAGTTTTATTTTTTGCATTTTAATTTGCCACAACTTATTATGAATGCAAATCCATTCGTCTATGTTCTCCTTGGCCAATTATATCAACACAGACATCAAAATAAAGCTTAGATTTCATTTTGAATTATTTATTTAATTAATTTTTAGTTGGATTTATTTTAATTTCTAAATTTGACATTTTGATTTTATTTTTGCATTTTAATTTTGTTTTTGTAGTAAAACAGTTGAAGAGATGAGAAGAAGAAAATCTCAATCAATGAGAAGGCTCCAGCAATTGAATAATATGATTTGAACCAATGAAAATTTATTGAGCAAAACCACTCTTCAAACAAACTTTCTTATGAAGAATTCCTTTGTAAAAATTATAAATAACAGATTGCGAAATGTAATAGGGGCTTCTCTCCTCTGCAATTCCAGAATTCTTGATGGCACTATTGTCTAGAGGATTTAGAGGTGTAGGGTGAGAGGAGAGGAATCTCAGATCTGGAGATTATTGAGGTTTTTCTTTTACATTCTGAGTTATGTATAATGAACAGAGTCTTGCACTACTGTAGCTTTGATTTTGAAAGCAGAAGTTCAGGCATTGTAAAAGACTGTTAGAGACCAGAGCTGGAGAAATGGACTTAATAAATTGGTATTTATAATACTATTATTTTAAATGTTGGTTTCATTTTATGATAACATGAATGTGTCAATTTACTCGCATACTTGTGAACTTCTGTCGGTATGAGTAATTTTCCTCAATTTATGTTATTATTTGTCTCTACTCTTATGGGTTGAATCCTGATTTCTGAGTAACTATTTACTCAGAAATCTGTCTTATAAAACTGATTTACTGAATAGTGATATGTTGTGAACTATTTTTGCATGTTATTGTTTAATTATTCAAGTTACTGATTAAATGATCAATATCATTTTGAGAACTACTTCCTGAGTGTTGTTGATTGATTATTTCAGTTAAGAGGTCTCTAGATAGAATTTGTTTGGTATTCACAATATCAGTTAATTGAACTAATTCATTAGCTTGATATTAATTTAAAACAAACATATTTAAATCTCAATTATTTTAAACATCTTGCTCTCAGTTGGGATAGATCTATATCTGCCTAATTGAGATATGATTAAAATAGTTTCTTTTTCTTGCATCTTAGAATAATATTGCATTTAGATTAAATTCTACATCCCTAAAAAGTCCTCTTCCAAAGAGGAAAAACTTTAGTTGTGGCTTGGCTAAGCCCAAATTAGCTTAAGGATCACTTTTTTTGTCCGATCGCCAAGAGAAATGATTTGATGTCTCTTTCCCATTGATAGATAAAAGTCATATTTTAAGCCAATGGAGATTGAGAGAAGGTAACTGGACCTAGTTAAACTAGTTGGAGCCACCATTCAAAATGGAAAAGGAACTGCTTTAAGGTCCAGACCGGGTGGTCATCTCCCATGTTGTTGCAGTGAATTTCGAGGCCTCAACATAACCTGGGTAGGGTATGTTCCAGGAGAGACAATGATTAAGGTGTCTATAAATCATTGGTCTCGCCAACATTGAGATCAAGATATCGTGGAGAGATGGAGTTGTAGTCAAGGCATTACTATGTGACAATGTTGGTTGATATGATGGTATACATATGGGTTACAAATCCGATTCTTCTTATGAGAAATTCTTCAGATTGAGAATGACCAAGTACCATTATGAATACCTCCCTAGTTAAGAGGGAGTGTTGAAAAGTATCACTAGGTCCGATCTTCATAATGACATGTAATTATGTAAGTAGATGAAAAGAAGACAAATAAAATACATTTATTGTATTACTTTCATATTGGGCTTCATAAGCAAGGGATTTTATTTTTGACTCAAGACTCTATTTAAGAGTCTCTAGGAATTTTGTCATATTTTCATAGAGTTATTGTCATGTAAATGAAGTCATGTTACACTTTGTAGAAGGTCACACTTGTCTATGTAAAGTAATCCTCCATGAACTTGTCACTAGGCCTCTTGAATTCGGCCTAGACATAATTAATATCCTCAACAATGAAGTCGACTCTCCTCCAATAATCATGTCGGCCTAAAGTACAAGAAGAAAACCTATATAAGTAACCCTACTCAGCCTCATTTGCAAGAATTCAGTTCGAAAAAGATTTCGGATATAAGTGCAAATAAAGGAACTGCAAGGAGTGTGAACAAGAAGCAAATAAGTGAAGTGGTAGGGTCACTGTGGTTCGGTCTTGGGTCTATATCTCTCTCTCATATATCAGAAAATGTTGAGGCCTGTTATAGCATATAGAGACTTCAACCTTGGGTATAAAGTGACCCGTAAAGGGTCTAGAAAGGAGACTGAGAAGAGGAATTAAGCAAGCTGAGGAAAATATCGAAGGAATCCAAGAGAAAACACTTGTCTAAGAGTACCGAACCATAGAGACCGAGTTTCTCTAGTGTAGTGCAGTGTAGAAAAATGAGGAACGAAAGGAGAAGCTGAGAAGAGCATTGAAGGCTAGTGACAAGGGTCTTGGGAGGATACTTGTGTCAAGGGTATTAGTCATGGTCGTGGTATTCATGAATTGAATATCTATAAGAAGAATTTTTGATCGAGTTTTCCTCTCAAAGAGTGAGAGGTTTTGGCCCTAGCTTACAAGCGTACATACCGTTCTCTTGTGTATTTGATAATTGAATTGATGAGAATAACATAATAATAACCTATCAAATACAAGCTCTAATCAAGAAGCATAAAGTACATCACAAGTAATTATCAAGAAGAGAAATCTCCTCTTTAATGATGCCATATATTTCTCAACACTCTCCAATATTTCCAATCCTTTTAATGCCATAACATGGTATTTTCTCCATAGACCACTAGATTTTTCGCTCCACTTTCAGGAACGACAGAACTATTGCACCCATCAATAACAATGCTACCCAGAAGCTTGTACAGAGGTCCAATCTGAACTCCTCGCATCAATACTAGTGCTTCCGAACCATCTTGCAGGTATCTTTATCGACCATTGTTTTTACACGTGCATCATTCATATTTCTTATAGAAATCAGATTTATGGCTAATGCAGGAATATGCAGAACACTAGGAAGTGTTCTAATCCTTCCATATTGCAACTTCAAATTTAATTTTCCACGTTCGATGATTCTGACCTTCCTATCATCCCTTAAGAATACATAACCACCATCATATTTCTTGTACTTGCAGAACCACTCCCTATGGGGAGTGAAGTGAAATGATGCACCTGAGTCAATCAACCATGCCTCATGATATACATGTGTGCACATGCCTCATGATATACATGTGTGATAGAAGAAGAAGCCAAGTACACATCCCCACCTTCATCTGAGGTGGTTTTCACCTCTGTAGAAGAAACATCATTAGATCCATTTCCTTTCTTAGGAGCTTTAGATCTATATTCCTTTTTGTAGTTCCCTTCCTTTTCGCATTTCTAGCACACCTTTACAGGTTTTCCTAGAGATTTAGATCTCCCTCTAGATTTATATCTCCCACTCGATGACTTATTTTTGTTTATGTTCTGGGACCATCCTCGTACAGACAAGGCATCTCCATTCTGGCTCTCCATAATTTTCTATCTCATCTCCTCTCAAATCAAGGATGAGACTATTTCATCAAAATTCAAGGTAGTTGTGTTACTACCTATTGCAACAACCAAACTATCCCATGAATCTAGTAGAGAACATAGAAAAGTGATGCACTTATCTTTGTTTGAAATTTTTATATCAGCAAATAACAACTAGCTTACTATAGTATTAAAGGCGTTCAGATGATCTGTCACCAAGTCTCCATCCTTCATTGTTAGGTTATACAAATTTTTCCATAGGAACAGTTTGTTCACCAAAGACTTAGATTGGTACAAAGTCCCTAACTTGACCCACAAATCCTTCTTCATAGCTTCCCTTGATATATTCGAAAATATTAAATATGAGAGACACAATCGTATTGTGCTCTTCACCTTTCGATCTAACTTCGCCTAGTCTTATTCCAAAATTCATGTCGGTGTTGTGCTTGGATCTACATCAATCCATTGATCTCAATCCACCAATAGATCCTTCATTTTGATCTTCCATAACTCAAAGCTCCGACCATTAAATTTCTCGATCTCTATCTTTCCTCTATTTTCCATCTTATTTCAATGAAAGAATTGAACACATAGATCTCCCACTGAACAAGGTCTACCAAAGGCTTGAGCAAAACCCCTCAGAAGCAAAGGCTTCCCCTTAAATCCAAAACAACTCTGATACCAAATGTATATTTTAACATTGTACATAAATTACCTGTAAACAAAATCATAAAATATAAATATAAAATGGCAAGATCATAAAATAAATATACATAAACATTTTCCCTTGGATCCAAAAACTGGGACTACAAGATTGATTTTTCATTATATTCCTTTGAATGTTACAATACATATATGTAAATGTCAAATCATTCATAAACCTCAATCCAATAGCCCTAGATTAGAACATAACAGTAGTTCCCTTGACCAGATCCACAAAATTCCATGGGTAGAAAACCATCATGCTCAAAACCATGTGCAAAACCCATGCACAAAACCATGGGTAGGTATACCCACCGTATTTGTGTCTTCCTCCTATCCTTGGGTCCACCCAACTACTATTGTGTCTGCATAAAAACAAAAATTCCTGGGGCACTACCCTAGACCCTGTGCAAGGGGTTACCGCCCCCATGCAAACCCCCCGACAAGGGGGGCTTCTTCCCCCTCCGCTACGCTCAACACAACATATAATGTGTTATGAAACCAACTCCAAAAAAAGAATAAAAGGGAGATCAACGCCTTAGAAATCAGCCACCCGAGGGGGCAACCTCAAATACATTACATAAATGAAAAATTCTTGGATTATACAAATGATAAAACCTCCTTCTATATATAGGAGTCCATGGGGTCACAATATAATCCTAGCTGACCTAAAAATAATAATGTAAGGGCACAATAATAACAATATTGGGGTTACAGGGGTACACCAATAACAATAAGGGGGTTATATTAACAACAATAAGGGACTATACTAGTAATATAGGGACCTAACATGCCCCTCTCCTTCAAAAAAGTGTTGTCCTCAATGCTTGAGTTGCTCCGTATGCTTTTGTATAAAATTATAATCCTCACATGTAGAATTTCAGTGGGTAAGTTCTTCCATTTGATGAGATACTCTGAAATTGATCAATTTAGTAGCTATCGAGTTCTTGTTTCCGTGACTATTTCAGGTTTCAATATGATATTTCCTTCCTCATCAAGTTCTGGCAATATTGCTTGAACTGGAAGTTTGTCCCCTATAAAATTCTTTAAGCATGAAACATGGAAAACTGAATACACTCGCGAAGAAGCAGGAAGCTCCAATTTGTATGCCATAGTACCAATATTTTGCAACACCTTGTAAGGACCATAGTACTTTGGCGATAATTTATTATCCTTCTTATCTTGCTTGAGGGACATTTGTTTGTATGGTTGTAACCGTAAAAATACCCAGTCTCCTACATCAAGACTTCTCTCGCTGCGATGTTGATCTGCCTGTTGTTTCATTCAATTTTGTGCCAAATTTAGGTTATCCTTTAAGAGATGGAGAACTTATTGTTGATGCTTGATGTGATCTTCCACTTATTGAACCTTAGAATTTTATCTTTAAGAAGATGTGATGGACAATGGATGATATCCATAAAGTGCCATAAATGGGGTCATTTTTGTTGCAATATGGAAGGAAGTGTTATACCACCATTCAGCGAGAGGTAACCACTTGACCCATTGTGTTTGATTTTCAAATACAAAACGACGAAGATATCATTCCAAACATTTATTCACTATCTTAGTTTGAACATCAGATTGAGGATGATAAGATGAGCTATGAGCTAGTTGAGTACCCAAACAAAAAAATAATTCCGTCCAAAAATTTCCAGTAAAAAATGGGATCTCTGTCACTTACAATAATCTTTGGGTTTCTATGTAGCTTTTGAATTATTTCCATAAATGCAGTAGCAACTGTACTTGCTTTAAATGGATGAGATAATACACAAAAGGGTGCATACTTGGTAAGTTTATCAACTACCACCATGATGAAACTCTTTCCTTCAGACTTCGGTAAACCTGTGATAAAATCCATTGAAATCTCTTCCCAACGTTGACTTGGAATGGATAAAGGTTGTAGAAGACCAGGGGTCTTAATTGTCTCAACTTTATTTTTCTGGAAAACCAAACATTTCGCCACAAACTTTTGAATATCAGATTTAAGGCCATCCTAAAAAAATTCTTTCTTCACCCTGTGGTAAGTTTTTAAAAATCGTGAGTGTCCTCCTAAAGGAGAAGTGTGCAATTCCAAAAGAATTTTTTGTTTTAGTTGGGAATTATTGCAAATATATAAGCAATATTTGTACCATAAGGAATCATTTTTCCAACTAAATGTATTAGATGTACTAGGATCTTGCTGCAACTTTTGAATGAGTGTCCACACTTCTTCATCCTTCTTCCATTCATCCCTTGCTTCGGTTATACAATCTGGTTGGATAATAGAAATGGCATAAATCAATGCTTCCACCTCTTCATCCTTTCTTGAGAGTGCATATGCAACAACATTTAGCTTCCCTTTTTTGTAGATGATTTCAAAGTCATAACCTAACATCTTTGTGACCCATTTTTGCTGCTCTTTTGAAGATAGTCTTTGTTCCAAAAAGTGTTTAAGACTATCATGATAGTTTTTACCTTGAAGTGTCTTCCCATCAGGTAAGGTCGCCATTTATTTAGTGAATGTAGTATTGCCAACATTTCCTTCTCATAATTAGCTTTTTGTAAATAATTTTCTTTGTTTGGATGACTTTCAAAAGCAATGGGTCTTCCTTCTTGCATTAAAACAACACCAATTCCATTTCTTGAGGCATCAAATTCCACAATAAAGGTTTTTGTGAAGTCTGGCATAGCTAAGATTGGTGCTAGGCACATTGCCTCTTTATTATGTTCAAAGGCCTTAGTTGCTTTAGGAGTCCATGAAAGTGCATCTTTCTTCAATAATGTTTTTAGAGGTGCTACTATTCTCCCATAATTCTTATCAAACTTGCGATAATACCATGTTAACCCGAGAAATCCTCACAACTTCTTTATGGTTGTGGGGAATTTCCATTCCTTAATGGCTTTAATTTTGTTAGGGTCTACCTTAACACCCTCGTGAGATACAATATGACCCATATATTCCACCTCTTGTACTCCAAAGAAACATTTGGATGTTTTTGCATATAATTGTTTCTCCAAAAGTTTGAGCACCCTGTCAACATGTTGAACATGATACTTTCAAGACCTACTGTAGATTAGTATGTCATCAAAACATACTAGAAAATTTTTTCTAAAGAAGGATTTGAAAATGGAATTCATCAACCCTTGAAATGTAGAAGGTGCATTGGCAAGGCCAAAAGGCATGACCAAAAATTCATAATGACCCTCATGAGTTCGAAATTTTATTTTTGGAGTATCTTCAGTCTTCATTCTAATTTGATGATATCCTGAACGAAGATCCAACTTGGTAAAATAAATTGCTCCATGTAATTCATCCAATAATTAATCAATCACAGGAATGTGAAATTTATATTTAATAGTGAGCTTATTGAGCTCCCTATAATTTGGACACATGCGCCATGATCCATCCTTCTTGTGCACCAATACTATTGGAGCAGAGAAAGAACTTTGACTAGGTTGAATTATACCAGCCTCTAACATTTCTGCAATCATACGTTCAATTTTTCTCTTTTGGACATAAGGATATTTGTAAGCCCGATGTTTGGAGGAACACTTCCTGGAATCAAATGAATAGCATGATCATGATCACGAATAGGTGGGAGTCCTTTGGGAGTTTCAAACTCCTTGGAATGATTGTCCAAGACTTTGTGGAGATCTGGAGAAATAAATGATTTTGATGTTGGAACTTCTAGTGAGCATAATTGTGCAATTACGCCTTGTTGTTCTTTATTCAAAATCTTTGTCATGACATTAGAGCTTATTATATTTCCTGGCTTCCCTGCGATACCCCGTAATTCGATTTCAATTCCTTCCGAAAAAAATTTCAAGGAAAGTTCTTGAAAATTAGAAGATACCGTCCCCAATGATTGTAACCATTGTACTCCTAGTACAACATCAACACCTCCCATTGGAATAGAAAGAATTGGAATATTCAATACATATTCCCCTATGATTAGCTTGATATTATTTCATTTTCCAGAGCAATTTATAGTTCCTCCATTTTCAACCATCACTTGAAATTGTGGTGCTGGGTATAGGAAACAATTCAATTCCTTTGCTACCTTATAATGAATAAAATTATGGGTACTACCTGAATCAATCAACACTATTACCTTTTGCTTCTTGATATGTCCTTCTATCTTGAGAGTTTTATGAGTGGTAATTCCTGCCAATGCATTACACAATATGGTCAGACTCATTTCTTCTTCTTCTAGGGTTGGTTCCTGGTGTATATCCTCTTATTTTGAAGTTTCTTGTTAATTTTCTTCCTCCTCTTCACAATATATGTAAAATAATTTCTTCTCAGCACACTTATGAACTTTAGTGTATTTTCTATCACAACTATAGCAAAGCCCTTTTGCTCTTTTTTCTTCCAATTGTTGTGGTGTCAACCTTGTAGGTTTTGGAAGTATAGGAGTAGAAACACTTCCATATTTATAGGTATGAGTGGTAGGCTTCCTTGTTGCCATAATTTTACATTCAATTTTTCTTGCCAACCTGAATTCCTTCTCCAATGAATCAGGTTCCCAAACACAAACTTCATGTTGGATGTTATCCTTTAAAGTCCCTATGAAGGTATCAATCCTGCGTTCCTCTCGAATATCGGTTACCCTTATATTCAATTTTTGGAAGTCCTCAATGTGCTCCACCACTGAACCCTTTTGTTTGAGACTTATCAATTGGCTAAAGAAGGTGTTTCTCTTTGTATACTCATAATCCGCTATCATTTCCTCTGTAAAAATTGACCAAGTGATTTTTTTTTACAGGAGAAAAGCCATCGATACCATACAAATGTATTTTATTCGAAATGTAAAGTTGCAATGCGTACCTTTTGTGTGATTTTCACATTATTGAGATCAAAGTATTGCTCCATATGTAGTATCCATGTTACATGATCCTTGCCATCAAACTTCCTCATATCCATCTTTAGAATATGGTGGTTCTTCAATCCAACATTAGAGCTTATGAAATCACGATTAACATATATTTTGTTCTCATCATGAGTTTCCTCTACTATCTTTCCGCCATTAAGAATAATTTCTTGTATTAACCTTGTCATCAAACCTTCCATGTCTGCTTTTAGATCATTCTTCATGTCTTCCATATTTTCTTTCATTTTTTCATCGATCTTAGCTTCCATGTCATCCATCTTAGCTTCCATGCCAGCTTCCATGCCATTCTTCAAACCATCCATCTTAGCTTCCACACCTTTCTTCAAACCATCTATCTTAGCTTCCACACATTTCTTCAAAACTTCCATTTCATTTTTTGTTTCTCTTTGTGTGAGCGAAATTTGGTGCACTTGCTCTTGTAATTTTGGTATGTCATGTTACGCTTCTTCCTCTTCATGAGACATAATAGAGCCTTATGAAGGCTTAATGGGTGTTGAATTCATTTTAGGTGGTATTTTTTAGCCCAATACTGATATCTATGCTTCAATATTCCCTTGGAATCACTTCAAAATGATTTTTCACACAAGATTTATGAAATTCGAAAAAAAAACACACCTTTTTCTTACTTATGAGGAGCTCGATATTGAAACTAAATTATCTCCGATTTCAGATCTTCAATATCTGAAATTCAGCCCTATATTATCCCTCTAAATCTCCTTTCGAATGCCACAGGTTTTACCTGATTTGGATTCTTCAAGTCAAAGTTATGCCTAATCTGCCACAATGACCTAATTATGGGCTAGTTCAGTAGAGAAAACTTGTATGATGTGCCACGTGTCATTGTTTCATCCTTCGACTCTGAAATTGATACAAAAGAAACTACAGTCCCTGTACTTGTGGCCACGTCTTACATAATTCCAATCCGATGCATAGAGAGAGAGTTATGACGATTTTCCCACAGTGACCTCTTTGAGATGAAATTCAGGATCTTGAAAAAACCCTAACTTCCACAGATCATATCTCCGTAAATATTGCGTACCAAGATCTGAAATTTTTACAGGAAGTGATTCAGAATTTCAGCTTCGCTCTGTAAAAAATTCAGCTTCTGAGCCTTCGTAGAAACAAAGTTATAGTGAAAATTCCACAATGACCTGTTTAGGTGAAATTCGGGAGCCTGAAAAAACCCTAACTTCCACATATCATATCTATGAAAATATTGCGAACCAAGATCTGAAATTTTTACATGACGTTCCTTAGGATTTCAGCTTCGCTCTTTAGAAATTTCAGCTACGGAGAATTTGTAGAAAAAAAGTTATAGCGAAAATTCCACGATGACCTGTTTGGAGCAGGGAAACCCTAGAATCCAAAGCTCTGATATCAAATGTTATGAAACCAGCTCCAAAAATAGAAGAAAAGAGAGATCAATGTCTTATAAATGAACCACTTTGAGGGGGAGAACTCCAATACATTACATAAATGAACAATTCTTGGATTATACAAATGACAAAAACTCCTTCTATATATAGGAGTCCATGGGGTCACAATATAATCCTAGTTGACCTAACAATAATAATGTAAGGGCACAATAATAACAATATTGGGGTTACAGGGGTACAACAATAACAATAAGGGGGTTACACTAACAAAAATAAGGGACTATACTAGTAATATAGGGACCTAACATAATGCATGGATCTATTCATGGAAAGAATATAACACACACACAACATGGTGTATGAGTCCCATCTGGCTATACGGTGTGACCACTATTGGAAAGGTTTCAAAGATATGCTTTGATTAAAATCAAACACAAGAGATCGCAACACCTATTTGGGGTAGAAAGTATGTAAGCTTTGTGAGACACCGAATTTAAGGTGCACGAGGGAACTTCCATGGTTGGTAAAGGGAAAACAAGCCTTGGGTTAGAAAAGTAATATTACTATCCTAAAAGGGGACCTGGGAACGAAGAAACAAGATTTTTGATTACCTGCATATTAGTTCGCATAATAAACAACAATCATGAAAACATAACAACACCTATTCAACAATAACCATAGCTAAGAAACAAATTAGTTCATTAAACTTAGTATGTGATTAAAGCAACATATGCCACAAAAATAACAAGAATAGTCTTACTATGTCTACGATACATGTATGAAGAGGTGTTGGCTCATAGAGCTTCTGATTATGAATCAACGATCCCAAGTACAATGTTACATAGATGAAACACTATATCCAGTAGTGGAACATGAAGCCACAACTTGTTTCTCCAAAGAATGATCTATCTCCTATGCACTACAAGAGAAGCCAAGGCAAGACTCCAAGAATCCAAAGCCTTAGCTTGAGTTATGAGGATCTATTTATAACAAATAACAATGAACTTTGAGCTTCCTCATGACTCTTCAGCTCCTATAACTTTTCATATTCTGTACATGACTTTTTACATTCCATGTGTGGCTATTCAATTTCCACATGTGTCTCTTGGACTTCATTACATACTATTTATTACAAAAGAAAAATTACATATGAGATGGTGGCTATATAAGACAAAACTGATAATGGGACAAAGTCTCATCAAATTGACAAATCATTTGTTTCCTCATGGAGCTCATTTGTAATTTATGTGTTCCATGCTATGAACTCCATTGAGATGACTTTAACCCGAACTGGAAATACCCCTGCACAACGCATCTTCACCTCCAGTGCCTCCGTCAATATGGTCTTGGAGCTGGACTACACATTATTCCATAGGAATGAGAATCTCATGTGAGCTTTGACTAGTGCGATGGTGTAATGTAGAGTAATGTATTTGGTGATCTCCAATCCTTCCTATTCTATTGCTTGCTTGATTGATCTCGTGGAAGATGATTTCCCTGCCTCTAATTTATTCAAGTGACCCTATTGAAGGAATCCCATGTTTATGTGCTAGAGACTCGAAACCATTGTGTAGTTGATTGTAAGTGGAAATAGTGCTAATCAACTATTCCCTAAGACACATATAGTTTTGATGGTGGAGTCTCAGTTGAACTTTTTCTATCTCAATTTTTTTTTTTTTTCCAAATGTTGTAGAGCATCAAGATACTTGGAAGCCCATTATTTAAGCTGGTCAATCACTCCGTTTTCCACTTTCAGTGGTTTTACTACTTCTTGTTCTTTCTTCTAAATATCAATGAGAGGAGTCACCGCTTCTTGTAAAAGGATCATCTCATCATATAATCACACCATGGTTTCCTGCATTGGCCAGAGATCCTCCTACATGGATGACTACCATTCTTCAGTATGGAAGCTCTTTGAAAATAATCGTTGGTTCTCTTCCACAAGGTGTTTCACCTATTGCTTCACTACAGCAAGTTCTCTCCTTAATCTAGCATTCCCATTCAACAAATATTTAGAGTTGTCTTGCACTTTTGTAGCAAAATAAACATTTTCCACCACCATGATTTCCCTTGAATTCCTTCTAGCATTGGTATTTATCACCTTCTTTGTAGATACCAAGACTCAGTTCTCTGGATCATTAGGGAAGTATCTATGCCTCTGTTTCACGATCCTATTCTTAAGTTGATAAAACGTGACACTACACACATCCATGACTCTGTCTGGATATGGAGGTGCGATTGAAATTTCTCTAAATGGAATATGGCCACCAGTGAGAGGAGGTTATTCTATAGAACTTGTTTCATCTTCCATGGGTTGTATGGTATCGTCCTCCAACTCTTCTTCTATCTCTAGAGCCAACTATTATTCTTCGATTCTCTGCGCTGCTTATTCCTCCTGAGACTGCCTTTGATGTTCCTCTTTTATTCTTCTCCTTTCCTCTCTTTTTCCTGTTGCTTCTTAAGAAACTCATCTTGCTTCTTCTTCTCCTCTTCTTATGCTTCTATCCTTCCTTGTTCTTCTTGAATAGATTTTGTCTTCAAAGGATCAAATTTCCATTTCCTGATGCTTTGTCCTGTCAAATCATACTTGATACTCTTCCTAGGAGCTACGCTCTTTGCTTGAGGGATTATCTATTCTGCCTCCTGTACCTGCATATTTTGGGTTGGTGGATCTTGGGGTGAACTGGTCTCCATCCTTGGATGTGTCTTTTAAATTTCATTGTATTATTTCTTCACCTTCTCATCTTCTCCTGTAGACATTGATGAATACCCCTAATTGAAAATGATCCTTTCACAATGCTTCCTACACACTCTCTTGGGATCATATCCATGAAATTCTTTGGTTGTGAAGTGCAAGTGATCCAACTCTTGTATTTTGGTAGTTTTCGCATTATGGCTCTTTAGCTCATATAATCCGATCCTCAAAGGGAAGGTGGGCTAAGGGGCTTTCTTCCTCCCGCGAAGAACTCCCGAGAACTCCTTGTCCAACTGACATGCTACTTCCTGCATGACCACTTTACGTGTCACATATCGTGGTATGAGATAAGGGGATATCTGACATCCAAAACACCTAATGTATATACCCTCAGGTGTTGCAAACCAATTCACAATATACTGTAGTGAATCCTTCACCTGATCGGTCATGCAAGGAGGATTGATCTAGAATATCATGTGGAATATAACTACAAAGAAGTTCTCAACCAATATATCATATGTGCCTCTGAAGCTTGATTCTGACAACAATCTCTGGTGGAAGTAAATTGGGAGCTTGTTCTGAGGGGTCTAGTTCCAATACATTGCTGGGAAAGCATATTTTGCACATATTTCATCTAATAGAAATGTAGTCATATAGAATTGTGGTGCCTGATTCACCCTCAAAGATGATTTTTCTTGCCCCACACGACGCAAAAAATAAAATGACAATATATCTTCCCAATTGAAGAATTTACCTTGTGTTACTACTGTGTTGAACATATATATATATATATATATAGTTTTCCTCAAACACCTCATCGTTCTTCCACCCATGCAACCAACAACACATGGAAATAAGATACTGATATACATCTCCAAGAATTATGGTCGGGTACACTTCAGATGTGTTACACAACAATTTGTCACTGTCCCTACAACCCCCATCCCGCACATTAGAGGGCTCATTCCATGACCTGTGAGCAGAGACAAGAATTGAAAATACTTTCATTGCATCCCTCTGAAGATGAGCTTTCATTGCCCTGAAGACATCTCCTTGCAAAAAACCCTAAAAATAGCTCTTTTTCCATTGGCGCGGTTTCGCAGTTCAACCTTCGCGCCAAGGGGGAAAATCCTCCAAAGAGGGCGCGCCAATTGGCGCTCTGTCATAGAGCCACACCCGTGCCAACCATATTAAGAGGTGTTTTTAAAAAATAAAAGGCGGAAGTTTCATCCTAACAAATTACTGGGCTGATTTCTATCTTGAGTTGGGAGGTTTGGCTACGGATTTCCATAGAGAGGAAGTGGTTTGCCACCTCTCATGGAAGCTTCCTTGATGATAGGGCCAATCCCATAGTTATAGGGATCCCAACTCCCCTTCCTCCTTCTATAAAATCTTGCCCATTTCCATTTGCAAGATAGTTCCAAAGAGTGGCAGAATTTCTAAGTTCCAAAGAGCTTTCATGCTGCAAAAGCCTTCTTGATTCCCTAAGGCCAAATCCAAGCAAGGAGACTATTGCCAAGTATCCGGAGAGAGAGGCTTGTCCCATCCCTGACAGGCTTTATCGAGACATGTTGTGCTGACGACCCGCTAAAGGAGAGTGTTGCGTCGAAGCTATGGTTGTATTCTTCTTTTGACTCTTTAATGATAAGCAACTATCGGTTATGGTTCCACTCTTGTTCTTGATCATGTTCATGAGTTATATCCTCTTCGACTGATATATAGTTGTATGCACTGGATTTTATGCTTGTGTTTGTGTTGTTTCTTGCATGTGCAGGTGTCCGATCACGGAGATCGTGAGGGCTGTGATCTGCCAGGGCGAAGGAACGGGAGCACCACCTCTTCTACAAACGACAGCGTCGGATTCGAGGTAAGCCTTCCTCGCAAGTCGGTTTATTTACAATTAGGAACCTACATTGTAGCGTGTTTGATTGTTGCTAGACCCGATCTGGGCTAGTAGGGATCGCCTCTGTCCGCAGAGGGGATTTACCTCCTCAACAATTTGGCGACTCCGCTGGGGACTCAGCTTGTTGTTTGATTTGTAAACTATAGACGGAGTCTGAAACGTAGCCAGATAGCCTGCGAAACGCTTTTGCTCTGCATTAGCGGAGTAGATCAACGCTGCTTCAGTCGATCTCCGGTTTGGTTTACGGACTGGACAACTTGGAGTTTTGTCTTCTCTTTCCGGTTAACTTCTTGGTCTTGCTTGCTTGGTCAACTCTTTGGACTGGATTTTCCTGTTTGTTTGGCTTTGTTTTAGCCTTGTTTTCACTTGTCTGTGTCTGAGATTTCCTGTTTTTATTTTTTCCATAGTAAACTTGGCTGGCGCGCTTTTTAGTGTAACAGTCGCGCCCATTGGCGCAGGTTGCCTATGTATCACCCGCGCCATTGCCTTTTTGGCGCTAATTTCAAGCTCACAGTCGCGCCAATCCTGTGAGCTATTAGGGTTTGCTGTGTTTCAAGCTTTCTGAGGCTGACTTGTGATTTTGATCTTGTTTTTTCGGCTGTTTGAGTGCACTGGAACCTGGTTTGACTGGTTGGAGCCTCCTTCCTTTGGTTGTTTGCCTATTTCTTTCGATTTTGCATACGAGCCCTAGGGCATCTAGGTGCCTTTGTGAGTCGAGCCTCCCTTGGGAGTTTTTGGTTTCCGTTCGTTCAGTCGGCTGTGGGATTGCTTCCTTGCATTCGTTTGACAATTGTCTATCATATTGTTGCATTTTTTGAGTGACTGATTTCGTTTTCATTCGAATTTCGCTTTGCTTCATTTTGGGCCTAGATCACACGGCTCATTGGTGTCTTTGGGAATTTTCTTGGTTTTGAGAGACTTTTTGTCGATTTGAGATCTGATTGTTTGTGCCATTGAGTGAAATTTGTTGGTTTCGCTCTCTTAATATCATTTCTCAAATTGCTTCTTATTTGTTTTCGGTTTGTTTAGTGCATCTAGCTATCAAACATTGAAAAGAAAAAAAATCTCTTTTGCTTTTGGTTGATTAGTGCAAATTGAAATCTTTTTAATTTTACTAGTATTTAGTAATTTGAAAGAAAAGTTTTTAGTTTCATTAGTTGCATTAGAGATGTCATTGATTGTCTTCTGATCATTTTGTTTGTGTAAAGAACTCTCAACTCTTCTGTAGCTAGTTTTCATCGAACGAAATGATGTACTGTGGCATGTATTTTTGCATTTAGGAGATTTTTGAGACAATACATTCGTTAGGGCCTGAAAACTGAAACGTAATTGAAGATAAACTTTAAAATTCACTCAATTTACACTAAGGCAGCATTGAAATCTAACGAAACACATTTAGAGGTCTAGGCTAGAGACGTGTTCCGGCGTCTTTAAACCTAGTAGCTGTCGTTCGCCTTTTGGCTTTAGACAGCGCTAGTATGGACTTGTGCTCCTCGTACCGTCGCGTATATAAAGGGAGACCCCTCTAGGTTTCAATCCTTTATCCACAGGAAGCCAAGTCTGCCGCCCCATACCCATGATACACCGAACACAACATTCAGGGAGATTGCCTGCACGTACGGAAAGTCCTTGGTTGATTTCTCTTTCATTATTGAAACCAAGGTGTATATTGCAGTTCATTGTTATTTGGTACACCCTTTTGCCTAGTATTCCTGAGCAGTCATTTGATCTTTTCTGACTCCCTAAATTTGAAAGGATCATCAAGCACTTGTCCTTTCACGCTTGCGTCAAATCTGAAAGAGATAGAGTCACCTTTTTGACCGTTTCTCGACTCTTAAAACATGAAACGGTGAAGTTTCTTTAATCACTCGCGATCACACGCCTTGTTATATTCTTCTTGTTGACCGTTTGATTGTGTGTATTGACTCTTTTTCAGCCCGTGTGCGGTTTTGAGTTTTGATGGCAACTTTTTCAGAGTTTACCAACCAAGGAATCTCCTCAGATGGGAATCCTGGTCATTTTCCTCCTTTTGGGAATGTTGGTGCTCCCTACATGGCAACGTTGTCCCTCCCTGGGTTAACTGTTGGGTTGCTTGTTTGGTTGTTTTCAACCTCTGTGGTCCCGAATGTCTCCACTACTGTTCAATCAGTTCCTCCGTCGGAACAACATCATGTTGATTCCCAGGTGGACCTCTCCCCTTCTTCGCCTGTTTCTGCGTCCTCCTCTTCTACTTCGCCTGGTGAAAGTCTGGATTCGAGTAACCAGGTGGCTAAGAAGAAGAAGAAGAAGACAAAGAAGAATAAGTCCGATAAAAGAGAGGCTAAAGCTGCCACTACTGTTTCTGAAACATCTCCTCTTGATGTACCTTCCAACCCTCCACGGAAAGTCAAGTTCCCCTGCATGTTGTGCACGGGAGACCATCTTCTTCGAGACTGCCCTGGCATCCCTAAGGTGCTCGAAGCATGGTCCAACGGCCGTCCGCCGTTGCCTTTGACTTCCGGAAGCCAAGTTGGGGGCACGTCTTCAACTGGTGCTGATAAGACTCCTAAAAAGCAGGGTAAGATCACCAATCCCTGTAAGTTGTGTGAAAGGAACCATGCCATTCACCTTTGTCCTTATATGGGTGAAGCCAAGCGAGTGTTGGACTGTTTCGACACCATGCCTCCCAGCTGGTTATAAATAGCTCTCTTTGAGTCTTCCACCTACTAATGATATGATTGGTCAAAAATCATCTTTGGTCAATCCCACTCCCTCAGAAATTTGGATTCAAGAATCCGTCCCTGACCAACCATTGGTCATGGGATCGGTTGAGCTGGCCCCTTCTACGGTGCACCAGGTCTTTTTCGTTGAGAGTGGACCTCACACCCCTCATGTTCTTCTGGTTTCTTCAGATTCTTCAGATTTGGAGAGAGACTCTCCTGTTCCTGTACCTCAAGAAGAAGCTCCTTCACCTCCCGTACTAGAAGTTCTGAAGGGTCCCCCTCCCACCTTCGAGATGGAGGTCGCAGAGGATGCTCCTTCTTCTGTAACATCAGGGGAAGACCTTCTTGGTTTGATGGTAGCCCCTCTGAGTAGTTTAGTCGCTTCCTTTGATTGGAGTCAATTTGCAGGATTCCGCCTTCCGTCTTATGTGCCTTTCGAGATCACAGTACAGGCTCTTGGTCTGGTCGTACCCAGCACCATTATAGACGAAGGCGCCTCTGTTAGTATTATATCCTCAACTACCTGGCAAGATTTTGGTTCGCCGCCGCTTGCGCCTGTTACACATAATCTGTTGACTTTTAACAGAAGGACGAGTCAACCTTTGGGGATCCTTCCAAGGTTACCTATTACTTTGGGAGGTAAAACCGTCCATATGGACGTGATGGTTGTTCCAGGCCCCTTGGATTTCAATCTGCTCTTGGGGCGCGATTACACTTATGCCATGGGAGCTCTTGTCTCCTCCCTTTTTCGTGTGGCCTGTTTTCCGCATGAAGGACGGATCGTGACCATTGATCAGCTTTCGTTCTTTGGTCCTAATGTGGCAACTGGTCCGCCATCACCCCCTCCTGGTTTTTATCCACCCGTTGTATCTGCTCCACCGCAGGTCAACTATGTGTCTACCTACCCTGTGCCCGCACTCAGTGATGACGCCGTCGTGCATAGTGTACTGGGGGCATTGGGTCCTGACTTCCAGGATGTTTTCCTTCCATCGGGAGTGGAACTCTTGGAAGCACCACCTTCTTGTCCATTTTGACGAAGGTCGGTTAGAGCATGGTTTCCTCCCTGTGTCAAGCTCTTTAAAAAATGAAACCAGGTTCTCGGAGCATGGTTCTTGTCTTGTGTCAAGCTCCTTAAAAAATGAAACAAGCTCTGTCGGAGCAAAATTCCTTGTCTTGTGTCAAGCTCCCTAAAAAATGAAACAAGGTTGTTAGAGAAGAGTTCCTTGTCTTGTGTCAAGCTCCTTAAAAAATGAAACAAGGTGTCCTGAGGATAGTTCTTTTAATGTGTCAACCTAGTTAAAATAATGAAACACGTTCCCGTTCAATTCGAGTCTTTGATAAGATCTCGTAAAATCCTCATCGAGTCTGCCTCTTGATCTCGTAAAATCCTCATCGAGTCTGTCTCTTGATCTCGTAACTTGAAACTTCACTCCATCTGCCTTTCATATGGACTAAAGCTTGGGGGGCATGTACCTCGAATTGAGTCACCATGCTGGGGGCATGCTTACTTTTTCAAGCATAGTTTGTTTCCGTTTCAAGCTTGTGTAAAAATGAAACCGGTTTTCAAGCATAGTTTATCTTTGTTTCAAGCTTGTGTAAAAATGAAACCAATTTCAAGCAGAGTTTCCTGATTTCAAGCTTGTGTAAAAATGAAACCTTTCCCATTTTACCCCTTGTGATTTCCATTTTATCAGCCTGTTTTTCCAGAAGAACCTTGGTTTTCTCACTCCATCGTCACTATCTGCTTGGCCGATCATATGCCTTCACTTGGTTCTTTTACCCGATCCCGAGGAACCGCTGCGATGAGTGGTCTTGTTAGCCAGCCTCTTAACCTTTACTTGTTATGAGAAGTTCCACCATTACCGGAACCGGTTGCTACCCTTTATACCACTCGTTCCTACAGGAGGAGTCCTCTTTCAGCTCTTTTCTGACTCTCTAAACATGAAAAGATTGCCGAGGCCCTTGTCGTTTCGATCTTGTTAAAGTGGCTGCGAAACGACATCTACCCAGTATACGTTTACCCCTTTTTCGGGCTGGGATAGATTATTTACGAAAAAGGAATACCCTAGCCTATCGCGACTAGGAGGTTTTCTTGGATATTGTTTTCTACCTTTTCGGATCTGAGGAAATATTTACGAAAAGGGACCTTTGGAGTTTACTTTTATGCTGTCTTTTCAAACTCTCTAAACATGAAAAGACGCCGAGTTCTTCCTTTGTCAGACTCGTTAAACCCTGATGACATCGGATTCAGTCGAAATGACGTTCTTCGAGTCGCTCCATCCTATGGCTCGTTAAATGTACTAGGATGGATTCGTCCGAAGGACGGATTTATATGACAAGCATATGGTATCCTCTTCAAGCTTGTTATAAAAAATAATTGGGGTACTCGCGAGAAATGGTGGGGGAAAAATGGAACCATCATCATTGTCGTGTCGGCAGTATGTCGCTCTTGAACATGGCACTTGTATGCATTTGTGTCGGGTTTGGGATATCTCATCTCGTTGTTTCACTTGCCTTCGTGGGTTTGGATAATCCTTTTTTGCCTCTCCTCTGCTCATTGCCTCGTCACCATGACCTCTGATCCGTTGATGTCAAATACTGCCAAAACCACTATTTGTGCCGTTATATGTTCAAGAGAAGTTGACCTCTGCAAATATCAACCTTCCTCTGATTCTCATATGATCCTGATTCACAACAAAACATCATGTTCCTCTGTCTCGTGTCGATGATGTGGGAAACATTTTGGCCCACCTTCGATCAAGGTCACTTCCTGTCGACTTCGGCTCATTATCCAGGAAGATGGTCTAGAGACTCTTTCATGGTACCTTGGAGCCTGCATGCCTCAATGGCAGGTTCGTCGCATTCGACGTGAGGTTTTCATCATTGGCCTCCGATCGAGTGATTCTACGGGTGTTCGACACCAGCTCATCGATTCACACGTCATAGATTGTACCTATAGTACCTTGAGGGCCATTGTCATTATTGGTGGTTCCTCTCGTGTCTGTTAACAGCTTTCATCATTGGCTGGTAATCAGACGATGTTATTGCATGTTCGACTTCAGCTCACATATTTGCATGCTTGAACTTGTACTTTGTTCAGGTCGAGATGGAGCGCAAGACCCTAGATTGTGTCTGTTGTAATCCAGGTTGCAATATTGTGGATTATTATGATTATTTACATGACTCACTGATTGGATGGCTGCGACCATACCTGAGTCTATTTATCAATCTTCATTGGATGGCTGCGTCCATGCCTTGGATCTAGATTATTGTACACTCTGTTATGGATGGCTGCGCCCATACCACTCATATATATCATGTATCTGAGACATCAGTTTTACTTCGCTCCGCAGGTTTTCCGATGGCAGTGTTTTCAGTCGGCATGTTCTCGTAAAGCATTTCACCCCTCTCTCTCTCTCTCGGGCCTCATGCTTTAGGGGGCATCTGTTACACATCAATTTGTCACTGTCCCTACAATCCCCATCCCGCACATTGGAGGGCTCATTCTGTGACCTGTGAGCAGAGACAAGACTTCAAAATACTTTCATTGCATCCCTCTGAAGATGAGCTTTCATTGCCCTGAAGACATCTCCTTGCAAAAAACCCTAAAAATAGCTCTTTTTCCATTGGCGCGGTTCCGCAGTTTAGCCCTCACGCCAAGGGGGAAAATCCTCCAAAGAGGGCGCGCCAACTGGTGCTCTGTCATAGAGCCGCACCCGCGCCAACCATATTAAGAGGTGTTTTTTAAAAATAAAAGGCGGAAGTTTCATCCTAACAAATTACTGGGCTGATTTCTATCTTGAGTTGGGAGGTTTGGCTACGGATTTCCATAGAGAGGAAGTGGTTTGCCACCTCATGGAAGCTTCCTTGATGATAGGGCCAATCCCATAATTATAGGGATCCCAACTCCCCTTCCTCCTTCTATAAAAGCTTGCCCATTTCCATTTGCAAGCTAGTTCCAAAGAGTGGCAGAATTTCTAAGTTCCCAAGAGCTTTCATGCTGCAAAAGCCTTCTTGATTCCCTAAGGCCAAATCCAAGCAAGGAGACTATTGCCGAGTATCCGGAGAGAGAGGCTTGTCCCATCCCTGACAGGCTTTATCGAGACATGTTGTGCTGACGACCCGCTAAAGGAGAGTGCTGTGTCGAAGCTATGGTTGTATTCTTCTTTTGACTCTTTAATGATAAGCGACTATCAGTTATGGTTCCACTCTTGTTCTTGATCATGTTCATGAGTTATATCCTCTTCGACTGATATATAGTTGTATGTACTAGATTTTATGCTTGCGTTTGTGTTGTTTCTTGCATGTGCAAGTGTCCGATCATGGAGATCGTGAGGGCTGTGATCTGCCAGGGCGAAGGAACAGGAGCACCACCTCTTCTACAAACGACAACGTTGGATTCCAGTTAAGCCTTCCTCGCAAGTCGGTTTATTTACAATTAGGAACCTGCACTGTAGCGTGTTTGATTGTTGCTAGACCCGATCTGGGCTAGTAGGGATCACCTCTGTCCGCAGAGGGGATTTACCTCCTCAACAAGATGGGTGGTGAAAAAACTTAGTAGGCTCTCGAAACCATGATTTGATGATGCGACTTGTGTCGAGGTCGGCCCATCTGGTGCAGAAGTCATTATTTTCATATTTTTTGGACCTAAGCATCTTGTAGTAAGTGTGCATGTCTTCTCCATAATAGGAGGCGAGCTGACCACCACTTTCACTATGAAGGACAAAATGAGATTCATCCATGTTTGTGATAATCCACTCAATAAATTATGCACAAGGGATGACTGGGAAACTGCATGCGATCCTATGCATCCTAGACCTCTTGATATTGATGTAAGATTGCAAATTATTCATGTTCTCAACAAAATTTTTATGCGTCAACGTGTCTCTTATGTCACTCCATGTGACCTCATTTGACTTATCAATGAAGCACTGTGTCTCCATTAATGGGAATGCTTGGCTTTGTCACTTCAACTACTTCCTTTGTACTTTCCTCTGAATCTTCTTTGAAGGCCACTTTACGTGTAGCAGGAGGAATGGCTCCAATAGATGATGAAGAGTGAAAATACTTGCAACTTGAACACCTCCTTGTGGAAGCACACTCATGGTAACAATATTATCTTTATGAAATCCTAACTTTGCAGCAATATATTAGAAAATCATATTCAAAGATCCATTATATGTAACTAAGAATGTAAATCTATCACTAACAACACATAGCTAGATGCGTGGGTAGAAAACCTACATGCAAACATGGAGGGTGCACTATCAAAGCACGAAGGGGGTCCAACGGCAATTCATGGATTTTTAGTGTTCTCATGCACTCAAGCAAGAGAAGGAGAACCTCAAGGGTGTAAGGGCACACTCCAAAGAGACGAAGGAATGAGATTTCAAGCCTTTAGGTCTTCATGGTGTGCTCATGCACTCAAAAGGATAGAAAGGGCGCAATGGCACACTTCGAAGAGACGACGGGATGAAGCTTCAGGCCTCCAGGCCTTCAAGTTGCACTCATGTGCTCAAGGACAAGGAGGGCACACTAGCGCATGCCGAAGGGATGAAGAGAAAACATTCAAGCCTTCGGGGTGTGCTCATGCATTCAATGAGGGTGTAGTTCTTCGTAATGAAGGAGTGCGCTCAAGAGGAAAACTTGTCATTTCGGGGAGAATTTTTCAGAGTTGATTGGGCTTCGGACTCCAGAAGTGCACTTTTCTAGAGGAAAGCTCAAGGAAAATTATAACAACAATATTGCATGATGGAAATTAAATAAGATAGATCTACAAAATTTTATGGGTGTTTTCGTAATGATGATTAGAATGTGAAGTGTTAAGGAACATGAAAATTTTCAGCTTGCGGCAACAAATTGACACTTGTAGACGCAAGATTGAATAGAAATGATAGTAAATAAATTGAAAAACAAAGAAACACCAACAAGGAAAACAATATTGACAATGAAATAATAAAAGGAAATCAATAGATTCAACATGAAAAACTTACTTGTAACGCATATTGACGAATATTTTCTTGATCTACAAATGTGCACCCAAGCCAGATGAGAATGATTATAAATGAATGATTAGATGGGTTAATTTAAAATATATTACATGCAAAATTGTCTTATGCATGACTGCCACTTATTGACAAGTGACTGAGCTTGCTAAGGGAACTTAAGTGGGCTCCTATTTTCTAGGAGTGCGCCCACATGCAACAAGGAAGCTCATGCATGCATTTAAGAAGGGTGCATGTCTTCAACACGAAGGAATGCGCTCAAGGAGGGTACACTTGCTAAGCATCAAGGAGTGTGCTCAAGGCGAGTGCACTTCTTTAGCCCGAAGGAGTGCACTCAACACAAGAGAAAGTCTTCATTAACTAGAGGTGTGCTTTTTCCTTAAAGGCTGATTTTCTTGCCTATGTTTGATTTTTTTGTGCTTTTGAGTTATTTTCGAATGTGTGCATGGTGAAAAGATTAGTTTCTAAGTCAAGAAAGTCATGATTCCACCTAACCATGGGCTAGATAACACAATCAATTCTATGGGTTAGGTGATGACACTTAGGAAACATTGACTTAGGAGGATGCAATACTAGGAGAAAACATGAATATAACAAAACAAACAACGTGACAACACTAAGGGGCTTGAAACGACAGTTCGTGTAGGCTCCAAAATTTACTTAGGCAAAAATTTTAGAGGGTCGTTGTCGCAACAACAACACTTGGTGACACATTGAGAGAACCATAAATTCTCTAAAATGGCTTCATTTAGGCACAAAGTATCAATTCTCCAAGAAGTATTGATTCAAACAGTGAGTCACTTTAACTCCCCACTTTTCCCAGTTAAATATGTAGTATTATCTTTTTCATTACTCGACGTAACACAACATAAATGAAGCCATATCATTATCTTGTTGATGTAAGTAAGGGTAATAAAGCACTTCGAGTAAAAAACAATTAGAGAATTAGTTTCAAATCTCTGGTGTTGCTCCGCTATCTTGGACAGTACCTCGACGAAGTCGCTTTAGGAACACAAATGGTGTTTTACTTCCATCGAGCTTGGAAGTACCTCGACAAAGTTGCTTACTTCACCTCCTTGTGAAGGAAGCCTTTCTATTATTTCACCTTTTTATTTTATTTTCATAGGACTGTGCTTAGGAACTTATTATTTTCAGCGAGAAGAAGAGGGATCTTGACTTATTGAGAGAAAAAGAGGTTTCTCCTTCAGAGACAGGTTTAAGGCTTTTGATGATTTGTTCTCTAAAATTTTTCTCGTTATCTCATTCTACTGAGATAGATAAGCAATACCACACTATTCATGAACATGACCGAGTACAGGAATGAGAATCATAAATAGACATATGCATCATGGTTTTCTTATAGCTTCCTAGTTGAAGGATCATATTTTCCATCTGAAGATTGTTGACTTGAAAATATTTAAAAAAAATAGAGGAATAGGGTAACAAATAAGCCAAGGATTGTATGTTACGATGACTTTCCTTTCAAAAAATATTAGCCACATCATCTTGAAGCTCGAAACCAAATTTATTCAAAGATGAATAAAATCAAAAGAACAAAATGGGAGGATGAAAAACAAAACAGGAATGTAATGCAACTAACTAAATGCAACCTATCCTATCCTAAACTAAACAATACAGGGTTAGCTAATGTGAAATGGAACTTCCAATGCATCCATAGAAGCTGCTCCCAACCTTTGGGTCGAAGGATGTGATCGTTTAAAATCCAAATAAAATGCAGTGCAGTGAAAAGGATAAACAACACAAACATTTGCACTGACAAATAGAAACAAGAAGTGCAATCACAATGGTGTAACCCACTCGACTGCTCTACCAAACGAAATACTCCAAAACAACAATAACTACCAGATCCATGACCATACAAGGCTTGATTAAAATCATGTAAGTACAAACAATGAGACATGGGTCCTGACCGATAAGATTTCTCAAGGGAATTTACAATAGGATCATGGAAACAACCTTTAGGGAAACTTTGACAGAAAAAATTGGTCAAAGAAAAATCCATATCATAAGCAACATCAATAGGTTGACCACAATTTGTGTTGTCATGCAAGTTTGTAGGTTTTAATCCTGTACATAAATTACCTGAAAACGAATTCTAAAAAACTGAAAATAAACAATGACGAGAACATAAAAATGAAACACATATAAACACAGATTTTCCCCTAGATCCAAAAAATGGGACTACCAAATTGATTTTTCATTATATTCATTTCAATGTTACAATAAATATATATACATTTCAAAGCATTCATAAACCCTAATCCATTAACCCTAGATTAGAACATAACCATAGTTCCCTTGACTGGATCTACAAAATACCATGGAAAAAAAACCATCATGCCCAAAACCATAGGTAGGTTCTACCACCTAATATAGGGTCCAAAAAAATTCTCATGGGGAGTTTCCCCAGACCCCATGCAGGGGGGCTACCTCCCCTGCAAACCCATCGACAAAGGGGCCTCGCCCCCCTGTGACCCCCCTGTTGCGCTCGACACAATGAACAGGGGGTGTTATCGCTCCCCTGCGCGTGCGGATAGTCATGGTAAGAATATAACACACAACCAACATTATCCCACTTGTTGTTTTCTTTCCACACAGGGGCTCACAGGAGAGCTCAATAATTTTTCCAACCCTACAATGCCCATTGTTTCTCTACAACAAGAAAAATTCTCAGTGCTCACAAACTTTGTCAATGCATCTACAACATTCTTCAAAGTTTCCACCTTTACGAACAACACCTTTTTGTACTCAACCATATCCCTCAAAAAGTGATACTGAACATCAATTTACTTTGTATTTGAATGGTAAGCAGTGTTCTTTGCCAAGAAAATTGCACTTTGGCTGTCACAGTCTATCCTTATAGCTCGTTGTACCAACCCCATACTTGAACACAATCTCTGCAACCATACTGCTTCCTTGCTTGCAAGAGTGGTTGCCATGTATTCAACCATTGTAGTTGAAGGAGCCACTACAGATTGTCTTTTTCTCCTCCAAACAGTTAAATACATACCCACTTGTAGATCTTCTTTGATATATATCCCTAGCCCAGTCTACATCGACAAAGCCATGGATGTCCAAAACTCTATCCAATCCTGGTCTACCTTGGTACCATGGACCATAATCACTAGTGCCACACAAATATCTGAAAACCCGCTTCACTGTTGTCCAATGCTCCTTCCCTGGTTTTGACATAAACCCGCTCAATACTCCCAATGCATGTGCAATGCATGGTCTAGTAGATACCATTTCATACATCATTATACCCATTGCACTTGCATATGGAACACGAGAATGTCCTCTTCCTTTTCTTGTGCCTTTGGACATTGTTCAACAGATAACTTTACACCTAGAGGAATAAGAACCTTCACCGGTTTACTATCGTGCATATTAAACCTCTGAAATATTTTCTCGACACACTTCCTCTTATTTAACCAGAGCTTCCTCTTTTTCCGATCTCATTTAATTTCCATGCCCAAAATATAGTTTGCAACACCAAAATCCTTCATGTCGAATTTTGGGGACAATTCGGTCTTCAAATCCTGGATAATTTCTTTGTCATTTCCAATCAGCAACATATCATCCACATACGAGACCAAATAAATAACATGGTCACCAATTAATTTAAAATACACACATTGATTCTATTTGCTTCTGGTGAAGCCAAGTCTCCGTATATATGTATCAAATTTCTGATACCACATCCTTAGTGACTGTTTTAACCCATACAGAGACTTTTTTAATCTGCATACCAGTTTTTTCTTACCCTTCACCGCAAATCATTCAATTTGCTACATGTAGATATCTTCTTCCTGTGAAGAAACATTGCCTTCACATCCATCTTTTCTACTTCAAAATTAAATGCAACAACGACATATAAAATTAATCTAATAGAAGATACCTTAGCAACCGAAGAAAAAAGATCACCAAAATCATTTTTCGACACCTGGGAATAACCTTTTGCTACCAACCGAGCTTTGTATTTATCCACCTTGCCTTCTTCATTCATATTCTTATTAAACACCCATTTGCTGCCAATGGGTTTCCTTCCAGCCGACAATTCCACCAGATCCCATGCCTCATTTTTGTACAAGGATGCCATTTCATCAACGACGACATCCTTCCAAAGTTTTCTATCCTCTGAATCCACTGCCTCCTTGACAGTTTTGGAATAATCATCAATGATAGATAAAGAAAAAATTGAACAGAAAGTAGATATAATATACTTTTATGGCTTCCTTCTTTCTTGAACTGATCTTCTCAAAGCTGGAGTTTCAGGCTCTTCCTCTTCTGATTCCTATTCTGTTGTAGACTCTGATTCTTTCTCCTTTAGCTCAAACTCTATATTCTTATGTTACTTTGGTAGAACTTCATGTTTAATAACATATTTCACCTCTCTAAATACCAAATCTTGGTTGTACACAACCTTCCTTATTTCTAGGTTCCAAATATTATAACCTTTTAAACCATCCTTATACCCAATAAATATGCACCTTTTAGATTTACTATCCAATTTGGTTCTTTTCTCCTTTGGAACATGTACATATGCATCATAGCCAAATACCCTCAGATGTGAAAGAGAGGGTTTCTTACCAATCCATACCTCATGTGGAGTATTATCCTCCAATACTGATGAAGGTGATATGTTAAACAGGTAACATGCAGTATCCACTGCCTCTGCTCAAAATTCTTGTCCTAACCAGACACCACTGAGCATTCTTGTTTCCTTTTCCATCAACGTCCTGTTCATTCTTTCCACAAATCTATTTTGTTGAGCCGTGTATGGAGTAATATTATGTCATGTTATACCACACTTCTTACAAAACTCTTCAAATTCCTTCTTGTAGAACTCTCCACCATTATCTGTCCTCGACACCTTTACCTTCTTCACTGTCTAGTTTTCCACTAGAGCCTTAAATTATTTAAATCTGTCAAAGACTTCAGATTTCTTCCTGAGGAAATATATCCATGTATTCATTGATAAGTCATCTAAAAATGGCACATAATACACACACTTAGCCACTTATGGAACCGAGACAGGTCCAAACACATAATTGTGCATAAGTTCTAATATCCCTTTCACCCTCTTAGCACTAAAGGGGAAACTCACACGATTCTGCTTCCCATATACACAAGGTTCATAGAAATTGAAATCTAGAGAAAAATTAGACATACCTTCTACCATACCATTACCATGTAGTATTTGAAGGCCCTTCTCTCCAATATGTACAAGCCTTTGATGCCACAACATGGTCTTAGCTCCACTTTTAGGAACCATAGAACTGTTGCACCCATCAATAATAATGCTACCTAGAAGCTTGTACAAAGTTCCAATACGAGCTCCCTGCACCATTAATCCTCGAACCATCTTGTAGGTATCCTTATCGTACATTGTTTTCACACCTGCATCATCCATCATGCTTAGAGAAATCATATTTCTGGCCATTGCAGAATATGCAATACACCAGGAAGTGCTCTAATCCTTCCATCTTGCAACTTTAGCTTGAATTTTCCGCGTCTGACGATTTTAGCCTTCTTGTCATCCCCTAAGAATACATCACCACCATCATATTTCCCATACTCGCAGAACCACTCCTTATGGGGGGTGAAGTGAAAGGATTCACCTGAGTCAATCAACCATGCCTCATGATCTACATGTCTACTTGAAGAAGAAGCCAAGTACACATACCCACATTCATCTGAGGTGGTTTTCGCCTATGAAAAAGGAGCATCATTACATCCATTTCATTTCTTAGGAGCTTTTGATCTACAATCATTTTTTAAGTTCCCTTCCTTTCCACATTTCTAGCACACCTTTACAGGTTTTCCTGGAGATTTAGATCTCCCACTCGAGGACTTATTTTTGTTTCTGTTATGGGACCGTCCTCGTACAAACAAGGAATCTCCATTCTAGCCGTCCATAATTTTCCGTCTAATCTCCTCCGACAATAAGGATGATACTATTTAATCAAACTTCAAGGTAGTTGTATTGCTACCTATTGCAACAGCTAGACTATCACACGAATCTGGTAGAGAACACAACAAACTGATGCACTTATCTTCATATGAGATTTTAATATCAACAAATAAAAATTGTATTATCACGATATTAAAGGCATTCAGATTCTCTGTCACCGAGTCTCCATCATTCATTTTCAGGTTATATAACTTTTACCATAGGAAAAATTTGTTCACCAGAGACTTAGATTGGTACAAATTCCCTAACTCGTCCCACAAAGCCTTCGATGTAGCTTCCCATGATACACTCAACAATACGTAATATGAGATACACAACAATATTTTCTTTCTGATCCAACTTCTCCCAGTATTCATCTGACATTTCCGTTAGTTTAGTACCCGGATCTATCACGATCCATTGATATTTATCCACTAGAAAATCATCCATCTTGAGCTTCCACAACTCAAAAATATAACCATTAAATTTCTCGATCTCTATATTTCCATTGCTTGCCATCTTATTTCACCGCAAGAATTGATCCCGCATATCTCCCACTAAACAATGTCTACCATAGGCCTGAGCAAAATCCCTTAGCAACAAAGGCATCCCCTTGAAGCTGAAACAAATCTGATACCAAATGTAGCTTTTAATCCTGTACAGAAATTACCTGCAAACGAATTCTTAAAAACATAAAATGAAGAATGGCGAGAACATAAACATTAAACAAATCTAAACAGATATTTTCCCCTGGATCGCAAAATCAGGACTGCCATATTGATTTTTCATTATATTCCTTTCAATGTTACAATACATATATACACATGTCAAACCATTCATAAACCTCAATCCATTAACCCTGGATTAGACCATAATATTAGTTCCCTTGACCGGATCTACAAAATACCATGGATAGAAATCTATGTCGAGGGGGTTGCTCCCCCCTTGTTACCCCCCTGCTATGCCTGACACAATAAACAACGGTGGCTATTGCCCCTCCTGTGACCTCCCCATCGGTGCAAATCGCCGTAGAAATAATATAACACACACCCAACAAATTTGAATGCTTTAATAAATGATGCAAAAGGTAGGTCCTATTGAATGATATGACATTCATTAAGATCATTCTTTGTTTCTACATAAAATATTAAGGATGTTCTTGAGATGGGACGTATTGATTTAAGTTCAACAATGAAATTGAACATTCTTCCATGAGGGTTTAAAATTTGAACATGTAAAACATAATAATCCCTCAAGAGAGAATTGACATTTGCGAGATGACATTACCGAAAAGATCTTGCAATAAAATCTTAAATTGACTAGAATCACAAATACCATCAAGGTGAAAGGAACCTGACATAACCATCAACATAGGCTGAAGTGTCCTACTCACTTGAATTAACTTTGAATCCTGACAAGATTGAAAGTTAGTCTGAGAAAACATGGTTAGTTGCTTATCCAAACAAGAGTCATCATTCAAATCATGAGATTCATAAGGGAATTGAGGTTGATCATATAGGTTTTCATGACTACCACAAAAATACTCAATGATAAGCATGTCATCTTCTTTATCGAAAGGAGGTATAACTGAAAGAAAATCTTTGAAAATTGCATCAAAATATCTTTAAAATTTATGCAAATCTAAATATTCTTGCAAGAAAAAATATTCATCCATGAGACTTGAACAATCATCAACATACAATTCAGAAAAAAGGAAATCATAAGGGTCATGGTTGTACAAGAATTCAACTTTATTAACGAGTTGAGGATCAACAAGAGAAGTATCAATATTTGAAGATGATTGATTGATATGACCAAAATAATCATCATCAAGGGAAAACCGTGAAAGAAAAATCAATTCCTCATCCGCAAATTGATCTTCAGATTTAGTGATCAGTTGAGGTTCAAAACACGGAACATCAAAATAAGGTGGAAAAGGAACAAAAGGAATATTATGTTCTTCCTCAGGATGCCAATTTTTTTTTTTTGAATAAGAGAACAAGATGAATATGATTCAAAACATTTTCTTAACATCCTGACTATGAAATGAAACTTTTCATCCAAGAATTACCAATCCACATCCTCATCCAAAATTCATAACAAAGATGAAGGAATCTATCAGAAAAATGTTCAAGATATTCATTTGATTCCATTCTAAGTTTATCAATTTCATAAAGAACCTCTTGATATTCATATTTGTCGAAAACACGACGAAGCTTGTTAACCAATTTCTTAGAACATGAAATAGAAGAATAGGTAAATAATAACACCATTGCTTTGCATGACCATCCAATGTAATGGTAAGCAACCTTGCACAAATTTCTTTAGAATAAACACCACTTGAAAAACAAAATTGAACAAATTCAATTACATAATCAAGGATGGTTGTTGTACCCTTTCCATTGAATTTCAAATGTGACAAGTTATGTAGAAATTCCACAGGGATCGAAAGATCTAAAGCTTCGAAAAAACACCCTGGGATATGATCTCGGATGAAGCCATTAAAGGTAAGAGATTCAAACAGACCTTACAGGCTCAGCTGGTCATCTGGCCCTCCTTCTAGTGCGAAAAATGTTGACGGTGCTATATGTCACCAACATGTAAGGAGATTTCCCCGATGTGAAGTCCTAATTAGACCTCACACTGTTTGGTATAAGCGTCCCATCTGGTTATACTGTCTGGCCACCATTGGAAAGGTTTCAAAGATATTCCTTTGTCACAATCACACACAAGAGATCGCAACACCTCTTTGGGGAAGAAAGTATGTAAGCTTTGTGAGACACCCAACGTAAGGTGCACGGGGGAACTTCCATGATTGGTAAAGGGAAAATGAGCCTCTAGTTAGAAAATTAAAGTATTATCCTAAAGGGGGGACCTGGGAACGAAGAAAAATACTTGTTGATTACTTGCATATTAGTCCACATAATAAAAAACAATCATGAAAACATAACAAAACCTATTAAAAAATAACCATAGATAAGCAATGAATTAGTTCATTAAACTTAGTATGTAATTAATGCAACATATACCTCAAACATAACAATAATAGTCTTGCTATATCTACGATACATGTATTAAGAGGTGTTGGCTCATAGAGCTTCCGATTATGAACGAAAGATCCCAAGTACACTGTTACATAGATGAAACACTATATATAGTAGTGGAACATGATGCCACAACTTGCTTCTCCAAAGAATGATCTATCTCCTATGCACTACAAGAGAAGCCAAGGCAAGACTCCAAGAATCCAAGCCCTTAGCTTGAGTTATGAGGAACTATTTATAACAAATAACAATGACCTTTGAGCTTCGTCACGACTCTTCAATGCCTATGACTTTTAATATTCTATACATGAATTTTTACATTCCATGTGTGGCTATTCATATTCCACATGCGTCTCTTGGACTTTATTACATATTGTTTATTACAAAAGACAAATTACATATGAGACAGTGGCTATATAATACAAAACTGATAATGGGACAAAGTCTCATCAAATTGACAAATCATTTGCTTTCTCATGGAGCTCATTTTAATGCATGTGTGCGATGCTTTGAACTCTGTTGAGATGACTTTGACCTGAACTGGAAATTCCTCTGCATAATGCATATTTACCTCCAGTTCCTCTGTTAATATGGTCTTGGTTCTGGAATTTACATTATTCAATAGCCATGAGAGTTTCATGTGATCTTTGACTAGTGCAATGGTGTACCCTAGACTACTGTCTTTGGTGATATCCAAGCCTTCATGTTCTGTTGCTTTCTTAATCTATTATATGTACTACCTGATCTCCTGGAAGATGATTTCCTTGCCTTTGATTTATTTAGTGATCCTATTGAAGGTATCCCATGTTTTATGCTAAAGAATCGAAACCATTATGCAATCGATTGTAAGTGACAATAGTGCTAATAAACTATTCCCCAAGACACATATATTTTTGATGGTGGAGTCTCAGTTGAACTCTGTATATCTCAACGGTAATCCTGCCTTTTCTTTCTAAATGTTACGGAGCATCCAGATACTTGGCAGCCCATTCCTGAATTTGGTCAATCACTATGTTTTCCACTTTCATGAGTTTTACCACTTCTTGTGCTTTCTTCTGAATGCGAATAAGAGGAGCCACCACTTGTTGTACAAGGATCATATCATTATATAACTACACCATGGTGTCCTTCGTTGGCCCCAATTCCTCCTAATGGTTGATTACCATTCTGCGGTATTGAAGTTCTGTGAAGATAACCGTTGGTTCTTTGCCACAAGGTGTTCTGCTTGTTGCTTCACTACAAAAAATTCTCTCCTTAATCTATCATTATATTTCAACATATATTCAGGGTTTTCCTGCATTGCAGTAGAAAAAGAAACACTTTCCACCATGATTTCCCTGGGATTCCTTCCGGTATTGGCAGTTATCACCTTCCCTATAGATACCAAGACTTGATTCTAAGGATCATTTGTGAATTATGTGTGCCTCTTCTACATGACCCTCTTCTTGAGTTGATAAAACGTGACATGACACACATACATGACTTTGTCTATAGGCGGAGGTGTGATTTCCATTTCTCCGAATGGAATATGACCACCCGTGAGAGGAGGTTATTATTTGTAGAACTTGGTTCATCATCCATGGGTTGGATGGTGTCCTCCTCCTCCGACTATTATTCTATATCCTCAGTCAATTTTTCTTCCTCTAGCCTCGATGCTGCTTCTCCCTCCGGGACTAATTTTGTTGTTCCTCTTCTATTCTTCTCCTTTACTCTTCTTTTTCCTGTTGCTACCCGAGCAACTCATCTTGCTTCCTTTTCTTCTCTTCTTTTGGTTCTCTCCTTTCTTGTTATGCTTGAATAAATCCTGTGTTCAAATGATCAACTTTCCATTTCCTGTTGATTTATCTTGTAGAATCATACTTGATCCTCTTCCTATGAGATACACTCTTTGCTTGAGGGATTATTTGTTTTGCCTCTTGTACCTGCATATTTTGAGTTAGTGGATCTTGGGGTGAACTGATATTCATCCCTGGATGTTTCTTTCTAACTACAATGTACCAATTCTTCACCTTCTCATCGCCTGTTGTATACATTGATGAATATCCCGAATTGAAAGCGATCCTTTCACAATGATTCCTTCGCACTCTCTTAGGATCATATCCATGAAAGTCTTTAGTTGTGAAGTTCAAGCGATCTAGATCTTGTATTTCTATAGTTTCTACCACTTGTGGCTCTTTAGATCATATAATATGATCCTCAAAGGGAAGGTAGGCCAAGGCGCTTTCTTCCTCCTGTGAAGAACTCTCTAAAACCCCTTGTCCAACTGATATGCTACTTCCTGCATGACCACCTTATTGGTCACATATCATGACATGATATGAGGGGATATCTGACATCTATTAGTGTAGTGACTTCTTCACCTAATCGGTCATGCAAGGAGGATAAATATCAAATATCATGTGGAATATAAATACAAAGAAGTGCTCAACCAATTTGTCATATGCTCCTTTGAAGCTTGATTGTGACAACACTCTGCAGTGGAAGTAAACTGGGAGCTTGTTTTGATAGGTCCGGTTACAATAAATTATTGGGAAAGCATATTTGTGCATAGATTCCATCTAATAGAAATGCAGACATATAGAATTTTTGTGCCTCATTCTCCCTCAAAGATGCTTTTTCCTGCCCCACATGATGCTACATCTCAAATGAAATTATATCTTCCCAACTGAAGAATTTACTTCAGTTATCACCATTTTGAGCATATATATCCAATTTTCCTCAAACACCTCAGTGTTCTTCCACCCATGTAATCGATTTCACATGGAAATAAGATACTGATATTCATCTCTGAGAATCATAGTCGGTTTCAATAGAGATGGGCAGTGACGAAACTTAGCAGGCTCTCAACACCATGATTTGATGATGTCACTTGTGTTGAGGTCATCCCATCTGGTGTAGAAGTAATTTTTTGCATCTTTTGTGGGCCTAAGAATCTTGTAGTAAGTTTGCATGTATTCTCCATAATAGGTGGCGATTTCACCACCAATTTCACTACGAAGCACAAGATGCGAGTCATCCTTTTGTGTGATAATACACTCAATAACTTCTGCATAAGGGATGACCGAGAATCTGCATGTTATCCTATACATCTTGGACCTCTTGATATTTATGTAAGCTTGAAAATTCTCCAAGTTCTTAGCATACATTTTATACATGAATGTGTCTCTTATGCCACTCCATGTGAGCTCAGTTGACTTATCGATGAAGCATTATGTGTCTGCATAAATGGTAATGGTAGGCTTTGTCACTTCAACTGCTTCCTCATTGCTTGCCTCTAAAGCTTATTTGGAGGCCACCTTATTTGTAGTGAGAGGCATGGCTCCAAAAAATGATAAAAGAGTGACAATACTTGCAGCTTGAACACTTGTTTGTGGAAGCACACTCATGGTGACAATATTAGCTTTCAACAATATCTTAGAAAATCATATTCAAAGATCCATTAGATGTAACTGAGAATGAAAATATGTCACTAAAAACACATATATAAATGCATAGGTATAAAATATACATGAAAATAGGTAGGGTGCACTTTCAAATCAGGAAACGGGTCTAAGGGTCATTTGGGGCTTTGTAGTGTGCTCATGCGCTCAAGTAAGAGAAGGAGAACCTCAAGGGTGGAAGGTCACACTCTGAAGAGATGATGGAGTGAGGTTTCGTGCCTTGAGGCCTTTGTGGTGCACTCATGCACTAAAAGGGGCAGATAGGGCGCACTGGCGCACTCCGAAGAGACAAAGGGACGAAGATTTGGGAATTTAGGCCTTCAAGGTGCACTCATGCCCTCAAGGACAAGGAGGGAGGAATGGTGCATGCTGAAGGGACGAAGGTAAAAAATTCAAGCCTTCGGGGTGTTCTCATGTGCTTAAGGAGGGCACATTTATTTAGGATGAAGGAGTGCACTCAAGAGGCAAAATTGTATTTTTTGGGCGCAAATTTTAGAGCTTATTGGGCTTCGGGCTCCAGAAGTGCACTATGCCAAAGGAAAGATCAAGGAAAAGTCTGATAACAAGATAACATGATGGAAATGAGAAGAATATATATCTACAAGATTTTATGGGTGATGTCGTAATGATGATTAGAATGTGAAGAGTTAAGGAATATGTAGATTTCCAGCTCACATCAACAAATTAACACTTTTAGAGGAAATATTGAAAAAAAAAACAGCTGTAAATAAACTAAAAAATAAAGAAACACCGACAAGGAAAACAAGATCAACGATGAAATCATAAAAGGAAATCAATACATTCAACATGAAAAACTTACTTGTAACACATATTGATGAAGATTTCTTGATCCACAGATGTGCGCCCAACCCAGATGAGTGATTATGAAAATGAATGATTGGTTAGGTTAATTTAAAATAAATTAAATGCAAATTTGTATCATGCATGATTTCCACTTGTTGACAAGTTACTGAGTTAGTCAAGGCAATTTAAGTGGGCTACTATTTTCTAGGAATGCGCCCACATGCAACAAGGAAGCTCATGCATGCTTTCAAGAAGGGTGCATGTATTCAACATAAAGGAATGTGCTCAAGGAGGGTGCCCTTGCTAAGCATGAAGGAATGCGCTCAAGGAGGGTGCGCTTGCTAAGCATGGAGGAGTGCGCTCAAGGAGGGCCCACTTCTTCAACCCAAAGGAGTGCACTCAACACAAGAGAAAGTCTTCATCAACTAGAAGTGCGCTTTTGCCTTAAAGGGGTATTTTCTTGCTTTTGTTTGTTTTTGTGTGCTTTTTGAATGTGTGCATGGAAAAAAGGCTAGTTTCTCAGTCAATAAAGTCATGAGTCCACCTAACCATAGGTTAGATAACACAAGTGATTTTAGGGGTTAGGTGACGACACTTAAGAAACATTGACTTAGGAGGATGCGACACTAGGAGAAAACATGAGAATAAAAAAATAAACAATGTGATGACACTAAGGGGCTTGAAATGAAAGTTTGTATAGGCTCCAAAATTGACTTAGGAAAAAAAATTGGAGGGTCTTTGTCGCAACGATAACACATAAAAAGGAACATCATCAATACATTAGCCATCTAATTCTTCAATGGAGACATACTGCAACTTCACAAATTCATCCCGCATCATGATACAAATCATAAAACACTTTGAAATTCCTAGTTCTCTGTCAATTTTCTACATCAAATAGTTCATTGAATTCCTTATGGAGCTAAAATTTCTTCACAATCGATTGCACAAGCCTTTAATATTATTTCTTTGTATAGAATTATGCTTCACGTTCTTCCAAGAAATCATATGAGCTCCCAATCATTAGTAGTATTTCTATCGTCATCAATACTTTCAACTAATCAGTTTTTGATACAATATATGAGTTCTTCAACTTATTGCTAAAGGATGTTGTCATTGATTTTTCATCTTGTCCCATTTTTTATCACAAGTTTGTCTTTTTCTGCCTCTATAGTGTTCATGATTTTTCTATATATATTCTTCCGGGAAGCCATATTGTATCCCAAACATTATTGATATCATTCCTCATTATTAGCTTTGCCAAAAAATTTAATATATAATCTCAAATCAGGTTGTAGGATTCTTCATGTCAATTTCTGTTGTTGACTCCTTCTAAGGTCAATCATTACTTCCTTTGCACTTCCCAACTTCATATTCTTTCAGGAAGTTATATTTAATAAGGACCAATGATAGTGTCAACAAAATATGATGTGTTATCTTAATAGACCAAGGAAAATAATGTTTGTCATATGTCAAATAATCATCTAGGAGAGTCTTAATTATTTGACTTTCCTTTTCAACTTTTTGACCAAGATATACCATGCCTTTTGTTGAGCTAATTTATGTACCTAAACTAACACAATTATTTATTATCAATCCGGGTTGTTTATGCTTTGAGACAAGTTCACTATATGTGAAGATCAGATATAATCAAACCTTGAAAGATAATTTATTCAAAAGTAATACATCCTACAACTCTAATTCAACTTGTTCAAAGTAGAGGAAAAATATTGAGATGATTCTTGACTCAAGAAGTCCACCTTTACCTCAACTATCACTTAATGAATCAGAGATTAAAATCAAAAACTTAAGATGGATAAATTGTTAATGAAAGAAGCTCTTAACTTAAGAGACACATAAAGTATTTCATCATAATTTATTCATCTCAATACTCAAAATCACAATAAGAAACTACTTGCATGCAAACCAAAGAAACTAGTTGTAATTCATCATTTTAGTAGAAGGGATGTTCAACTTGAACACTTGTTTTTCCAACTTGATAAAGTGATGAATAAGCTATGAACTAATGAAATCAATCATTATGCATGAACCATTAAGCAATCTGAAATAAAGCTTTGAAAAACCAGTTCTACAATCATCAAATTACAAAGAAATAAAACTAGTTAACAAGAAAGTGTACTTAGCTTGGAATGGGGGCCCTTCCACCCTTGCCTTGCACACTTGATAAATGATCTCAGAAGCTTAACTTCAGTTACACATCCATAGCATTGAACAACAAAATAATAACAACACAAGTCTTCAAATTAACTCCTCAATCCAAAGTTGTCACAATATAAAAGTATAATAAGTCAATAATACATAAGCCATCAAAGCTTTGGATTTAAATAAGAAGTCTCATGAAACAAACTGATCTATTTTCACTCAAACAAACCCATCTACTCTCATCCACCTATCTAAGTCGAATTCATTATTCTTATCCCAAGAAATATGGCCAATCCCATAGAATCTCAAAACTGCCCTATTTCTATGGGATTTCTGAATGACTAGTCATGATTGACTAGCACCAAATGGGCCTAATAAAGCTTGTTTTGTTCGAACTAAGCATAGGTGGCTTAATCCTAGTTGCCAAGCTGTCCATCCATGCATTCAATTCGTGCCCAAGTGTCCTGCAACCACATCAACCATAGAGCTATTACGGGAATTTCTGAATCTGCCAATTTTGCACTAAAACCCAAACTTTCATAAAAACTTTAGAAATTGAAAAATTAAAATTAAATACCTGAATAGATATCAAATATATATCAAAATGGAATAAATGAATGGAAAATGGATGGGAAATAGATGGATTAGTAAGTTTCTTTGAGCAAAATAAGACCAAAACTAAGGCCCAACACCTTTACCATTAACTTTCTGGCGAAGTATATTTGTGATGCATCATGTTATTCCTTCAACTCCCTCTGAAGATATGAGTAATATTTTGAAACAATTGATTGTAAGATGTTTATGAAATATTCCTTCATGGTATGTGTAATTATTTCTATCAAACTGATTCTTTAATCTTCTTTGAAGATGATGTCCATGAATTGTAAGATGATGAGATTCCTTTGTGATGATAGTTACTTAATTTATCTACTTCTTGAATTTCTTCAATGCATATTGATAAGTTGCTTGTTCTTGTAGAATAGACTTATGTTCTGTTACTTTGATTCTTCCATTCAAATGCTATACTTTGGTAGTATCACTAGGTTGATGCTTGAAACATAATATCATGTTGGAGATACTTTTATAATGTTGCATAATGACCTTGACTCTGCTATTTTTCCGTTTCTATTGTAAATATTTTATTCCTTCTTGCTAAATGATTGTTTCTAAATCTTCATGATGAAATTAACATATTTAACTGCTATATGTTTCTTCAATAATTCTATAATTTGTGAATCCCAAGAATCTTCTACACATATGTAACTGTAAATGCTACTTTAAATTCCATCTTCTAATAAAATAAATGAAAACAAATTTCTTGCAAAACTGGTATTTACTAACTTCTTCAATAGTAAAGGTCCTTGTTGCCTTCAGCCTTGAGTTTCTTTTCACCACCTTCATCTTATGCAACATGTGCTTCACTTCTCTCTTTACTATTGTTAGTTTTATTGTTCTTAGGTTCCTTGGGACAATCCCTTGTATAATGTCCATATTATTGCAACCAAATCGTTGCACTTTATATATGTCTCGGTTTCCATGTGAGTTGTTGTTGTTGTTGGATCTATAACGAGGTCCATATCTTCCAAATCTTCCATACTTCCTCCTCCATCTGGCAACAAATCCTTGAGAGTTTTCATTATTGGTTTCAGTGTCATCCTTAGCTTTAAACATAGCTTCTTCTAGAACACAAAGAGCCCAAAGTTCTTCAAATGTTGGAGTATATTTTCTTGAGTAGATGCTACCTACAAAACCACTCCAATTTGGAGGTAGAGAAAATAGTACGGAAGTGATTAATTCATAATCATATATGATTTCTCCAAGCCCTTGAATTTTGAGACTTTCATAAGGTATGATGCCACATATTCATCTCTTTATATCCTTGTTCTATAAAGTTGATTCTTGAAAGAGATTTTTTGACTTGTAGTATTGACACAATATAGTTTGACTAATTTGTCATAGACTTATTTGGAGATGGATATATTTGAAAAAAAATAGATGAGGTGATCCTTGATAGAATCAAAGAGGATTCTTTGAGCCCTAATTTCTCCCTTATTGTATTTTGACTCTTCTTGAGCATTTCTCTTGTATGGTACTGGAAATTTTCCTAGAACGAAATCCATGACTTCATTTTCTATGAGAACCAAATCAATTCTCTTTTTCCAAGCCTTGAAAATAGAGGCTCCATCAAGTTTGTTTCCTTCCTTAAAAATGGATGCCATCTGACTAGGAGGTTGAGACATAGAGTATAATAAAGTACTTACTTGTCAAAGGAGAATATGTTGTTATAAGAATGCTTCCAAGAATGTTGATGCTACTTCCAAGAGTCTTCGAATATGTTCTTGAGTGGTGGCTTGCTATATTCAAGGATGGAGACTAAAATAATATATTCAAACTGCTATAATGAATTCTTTAATGATGGGTGATGAATGAGCAAGAGCTTGACAATGTTTCCAAAAGCCTTCAATAATGTCAAAAGAGAAATATTGTTACTACAATGTTCTTCTTCAAAAGTGAGTAATGACTACTACAAAGATGATAATATTTGGATCTTCTTCTTTTTTCCCTTGATAAAAATAATATATTCAAGTATAATTGATGCAATAAGTGTCCTCAAATGTAGTTTCTACAATTATTTTTTGAGAGTGATATAACTTCTATAGAAGTATTTTCAAATTTTCCAACAAAAATTGATCTTCAAGCTACCATCCCTTCACCTTAGCTCTGATACCATGTTGACAAGCCAACATTCTAGTAGATTAAGATTGGTCTCTGTTAACTTGATAATTAATTATGAATGTTTGTTGGCTTCTTATTAAATTTATTTTCTTTTCATCGAGCAATTACCAAAATGTACAAAAGATGAAGATCACAAAGAGACAAAGGACATACAAATTAGGCTCCAAGCCAGGGAAAAACCCCACAAAGGGGAAAACCCAAGAAATCCTCTTCTTATAGAATCAAATCAAAGTCATATATCCAAGACTCAAGACTAAGACTAATACTTACACAAAGACCCCAAGTCATCCCTCCTCCAAGTCTCCTCAACAAGTCAAAGTCAACAAAAGTCAAATCTAGTCAAACCATTCTGAAATCTGGTCAAAGTACAAAAAAAATCTTGGACCTATAGTGAAGCTCGAATTTCGGCCTTGTAACAGCCTCAGAAACCATAAAATTTTTTGCACGTGTGAGAATAATTAGGGCACAAACAATTTTTTCTCTCTCCTTTGACTTTCATAGATTTTCTTCTTCTTCTTACACAAATCGATGTGAATGGATGAGTGAATGAATTTCTCCTCAAGAGGATGAGTTGAGTCATATTTATAGTTGTCAAGGAGGTCGAATAGCTGCCCCTAGGGCCGTCTTAGTCTTTTGGATGACATTTTGACTCCTTGAGTCAAAACAAAAATAATTTTCCTTTTTATTCATACAAGAAGTCCAAATGGGACTTTGACTCAATTACATTTCTTTAACTCATAATATATTTTATTTTGACTCAATTGACCCTATACGTGTGAAGAACATGCTTTGACTAGAAATAAAATAATAATAATGAATATAATAAATAAATTAATAGTACATTTGAATTACATTATGAAGGCCAACACTAGTTACATTTCCAACAGATGTAAGGATACAAGCTAGGAGATGAATAACCAATACACCAAGAAAATGAAAAATTTCCTTATTATCGGAAATAGAGCCAAATAATTTTGCACAAGATAGTAAGGACCAATATTAGTGAATGATATTGAAGAATAATTGAATCAAATTGAGAAAAATGGAACTGGGAAATTGTGCCATGACCAAAAGCTAAAAATGTGATTTTGACTAAATGAATTTTAAAAAACAAGATGAATTAAGAGGGACAAATTACTAGAAATAAGGCAAGACTTGTTTTTCAGTGCTATGCACAAATTGAAGGAATTGACTTTGAAGAAAATTTTGCTACAATTTTTAAATTAGAAGCAATAAGAATGTTCTTTGCATTTGTGTGTTTAAAAGGCTTCATTATGTATCAGATGGATGTTAAATTAGCCTTTATAAATGGAGACTTAAAGGAGGAAGTATACATCAAACAACGAGAAGGTTTTGACTTGTTCGAAAATAAGGAATAGTGTGCAAATTGAAGAAAACTCTTTATGGCTTAAAGAAAGCTCCAAGAGACTGGTATGCTAGGATGGACCACTATCTTCAACTACAAGGTTTCAAAAGAGCAGTTCTGGTAATAATATATATATATAAAGATGGAAAAGGAAAACTTATTGAGTACACTTGTATATGTGGACGATCTTATTTTTGGAAGAAATGATTATATGAATCATGTATTTACTCACGAAACGTCAAAGGAATTGGAAATTTTAATGATCATAGAATTTTCCTTCATCCTTGGACTACATGTTTCTCAAACCAAGAAAGAGATATTCATTTCCCAAACCAAATACCTCAAGGATATGCTCAAGCGATTTGGAATGGATGAAATTTCACTAGTCAATACCTCTATGATTATTGGATGCAAGTTAAGCAAGGATGATGAATCCCATGAAGTCAATTCAACACTTTACAGATCTGTGATCGGAAGCCAATTATACTTAACAACTTTGATATTAGACATTATGCAGGCAGTCGTAATGGTTGCAAGGTTTCAAAGGAATCACATATGCAACAGTAAAAAGTATATATATATATATTATCCCAGAGGGACCCAACAACCCCCTGACATGTAGCTACTAGTAAACCTCTAGAGCTCTATGGATTGTTCTCCTCTCAGGTCATAACTGGGGGGATTTGAACCTAAGATCTCTCATTTTTCTTAGAACTCACATTAATTCGATCAACAATTGAGCTTCCCCTTGGGGACAAGAAAAGAGATATTTTGATGCTTAAAGGGCACACTTGATTTTGGGATTTGGTATCTCAAGAGTATATACTTCACATTTAACAACATAAACATATGCTTATTGGGCAAGTGGCATTGAAGATAGAAAAAGAACCAGTGAGAGCGCCTTTTTCTTATGTGATTGGCTTATATATTGGTCAAGCATGAATCGATCATCTTTTACTATTTCTATAGTTGAAGTTGAATATGTGGAAATAACATACTGTTGTACCCAAGTTATTTGAATGAAACAAACTTTACAAGACATAAAAGTGGAATATGATCAACCTATTGTTATTTTCTGTGACAACATTATTGTAGTTAATATCTCTGAAAAGCTTGTCATGCACTAAAAAACATAGCATATTCCAATGAAGTGTCATTTCCTTAGAGAACAAGTCACTGAGAAAAAATTCGAGATGGAATATATTGGCACTAAATAATAGATTGTCGACATCTTTACCAAAGCTAAACCTAGAGAAACCTTTGCATACCTTAGGAAGAAGTTGGGAGTGATATCTCCTTTATCACAATAAGTAAGAAAAAAATTAGGGTGATCAACCTTTTCTATTGATGTCATAGGGGGAGAGAATGCAAATAGAGGGAGCAGGTGGAAATAAGCATAAAGAGAACACAAATAGGGGGGGAAACTATCATAAATAGAAAATATTGAAGTGTTTACATCAATAACAAAGGGGAGATTGTTGAAAATGGTTTTTATTGATGTCAAATATATCCAAATGAAGGAGAATATTACATAGTCAAATAGTACATTCCAATACCTTTCTGATAGTATATGGAACGCTTCCTAACTCCTTGCAGTTGAGGAGATATATATGAATTAAGGAGGATTTATTTAGGAATCTCAGTCAAGCACACTTATGATCTGTTTTAGAGCAGGGAAGGAGTGGTTTTTAGTTTCATACCTCATGAACTAAGTCAAGTGAAGTCAAGATGATGCAACATTATACGGAAGGGTATTAGCACATGTTTTCAAGGGTTTTTTGGTATTTTTTCTTGGGGATGGTTCCTGGTTTAAGGTCTAATTTAAAATTTGAGTTGTTTCTTTATTAAGGTTGAGTTGCAAGTCCTATTGAGGCATAGTTATAGCAGAGTTGTTGCCCTGTTGAGGTTGTGTTCTACCCTGTTTAAATTGAATTACAAGTTATGTCGAGGTAAATTTGTAGGAAGATTTTATACCTTATTGAGGCTGAGTTTGATTCCATATTAAAAAGAAATTGTATGTTCTGTTGATGACAAGTTGCAGGCCTTGTTAAGGCTAACTTTCAAGCCTGTTTTGAGGGTCTAATTCAAGTGTGTCCATATTTTTGTTGAGGTCATGTCCTGGTGTTTTGGAAGGCTAATTTTAGTATTATTTTAGGTTGATTTTAGGGCTAACTACATGGCCAAATTCATGATGTTTTGAGGCCTGGCTATGGGGCTAATTTTAGGCCAATATGTCGAGATACGAGTACAAGAGTCAAGGAGGTTGAGGTGTTGTTAGAAAATATCAAAGTGTTGATAATAGTCTTGTGTGAAGGAGAGTGGAGCAACTACTAGGAGGGAAACAAATATTTTACTAATAATTGACTCTTAAAAAAGTGAACAAGTTGGAAGTTAGACCTTACTAAGGATTGGTGGCCTCATCCTCTTAACAGGTGAGAGCTTGCAATATTTACAAGTTGGTGCTTACTGAGGATTGGTGTCCTCAACTTGTTGACAGGTTGGAGCCTGCAATTTCCTTTTGTAAGTTGGTTATAATAGAGGATTGGTGTCCACACAAGTCGTTGTAATAAATTGAATATTGTTTTCAAGTGTTCCTTCTTCAAGTCTTGACGTTCACTTTGATTTTCGTGTTAATTATGGATGATTGATTATGTGATATGAATTTTTTTCAAGATTAACTAAGTGAAAATTATTAAAAGGAATGAAACATTGATTCACCCCCCCCTTTTTATTATTTCGAACATAAATTCAAAGTTAATGAAATGTTTTCTCAAATTCTTTTCAAAATTAAGTCATTAATGTGCAAGAAGGGCGCATTTTCGATGTTACCAAACACCCTAGAAATTGTATCGTCATATAAAGTATTAAAGTTCAGGAAAGAGTTTGAGGTTGAAGATAAAAGTAAGTCAAAGTAATTAAAGATGTAAAATTTGAAGTCATGGATTGGTGCATCAACTAAGTTTTCCAAACCAAACATGGAATTGCAGGTGTTTTGTTGGATGGAGACATCCCCTATACAAGAAACAATTTATGCTCCGCGAATGAAGTAGAGGTAAAGAAGCAGAATTTATGATAGAAGAAGAGGATAGAGAAAAGTGCAAGGAAGATAATGCAGGATGAATGAAGATGATAGTAGAGAAAATAGAATCCTATGTGCAAGAAGTAAGAAAAAGAGACAAGGAAAAGAATGCAAAGAAGGTAAAAGAATGAAGCATCGAAAGATAAACAAAGTGAAGCAAAAAAAACATGGTTAAAAAAGAAAAAGAAAAGAAAGGTATAAATAAAGGTGTATGTGTGGTCTGAGATATCATAAATCCATGAAGCATAATTTCCATAGAATTTATTGATCCTTCTTAATATTTTTAAGAAGAAAATGGTATTAGTCATGTATTTGTATGAAGGAGAGATTACATGTACTTAAATATAATGATGATGTAAGCCTAATAAGGCAATCTGTATCCCCACACAGTTCATGGTAATCTGAAAACCACTTTGTAATGAATGATTGTGGTTCTCTAGAAACCACTAGTCATCATGTATTGTTAAGTGGTAAGCATAAACCACTTGAGGTTGTAGGGTCATTCATAGAAGCTTAAATGTGGGTATAAATCCCAATTTGAGGCAATCCACACCTAGTGGAATTGAAAGAAGTTGATCATATTTCAAGTCATGAAAAAGAGTAATGTGCAGGAGGAGAGTGACCATTGAGAATGCGATGGAGAAATGAAAATTAAGAGATAATTTTTTTCGAGAAACAAGGAATACATGAACATATTTTGTTCCTTGGGAGTCGATGCAAGAGAATTGTGAGTATGGTTGTAGGTAAGCAAGAGAAAACCTAAAATGATGAATAATGAAGATGATGCTTGGGGAATAAAATTTACATGTATGAATACTTGAAATGGAAGTAAGGTTGATGAACCATGTATGAGAAAGAATTTCCTAGAGAACCAGTGGATACAAGGGCTGGTGACCCATGTATTCTAGTGGATGGTGATTCTTTTATATGGAATTCAATAATGTTTTTGATTTTTAGGGTGCAAGAAGAAGAGCAAGAACAAGATAATGCAGAAAATCAATGATAGAAGTAAAAACACAAAGATGAAGAAAGGGCCATAAAGGATCAATTCCTAAGTTTGTAATGATTGATAATAAATAATAAGATGAGATGTAAATTAATTCTAGGAGTTTACAAGAGATGAGGAGGAATGAGTGAAAATAGAGGAATATTTATTGAGATATTCATGGAAGCATTTGAGGAGATATTATGGAGAGATCCATAGAAGATAGTTATGGATATATTTCAGAATGTAATGGTTAATTTAGAACTTTAAGCACACATAATAATTGTTTCTTTTATTTTTCTTAAGAAGAAAAGGAAAAAGGTGAATGTTGATTCATAAACATGGTTGTTTGTGAAAAATTAAAGTTTATGAAAAATTGTAGAACCTCTAGGTTGTCAACTTAGGTTATAGATCCAAATGGATGTCTTAGAGATAGAATATTCATAATTTATACATTTTTATAGTGATGCATGGAATATTTCTTAAAAAATGCAGATCTTATACACTAAATATTGCAACAAGCATCAAACATAAAACAAGTATGAGTCAAAACAATATTGATCTTCCTTTAATTTCTCATAATAATAGGATCTTTACATGACATACATCATAGTTACAGTATCCATTAAAAAATTTGGAAAAGTGTAAGACATATTCTAGATATTTCATCTCCATGAAGATTCGTCCTAAGGTATCCCTAACAAGCCTCTCCTTTCCTATCTTTGAACTTGAGTTAGACTATTATTGTGCTTACTTTATGCACACTATGCCTTGTTGGCACCATTTAGCCACCCCAATCACTACTCAGAAGTGTGTTTTATCTAGTCATTAATTTCACACTATAGGGTGGTACGGAAGCAATTAATTTAGTGTAGGGTGGTTCCAAACTTGGTAGTTCATCAAATTGTTTAATGAAAGATATAGAATGAGGTATGGGCATGCCCCACTAGGCAGGAAGAGAGAAACATAAGTGATGGTTAATGATTTAGAATGTGTTAGGGAGTAGGTGCTTGAGGCATAGGATTAGATTGTGATGGGTAGAATTAGTATGATCGGGTATATGTTCACCATGAGTTATTGTGTGAGACAATTGCCATGATATATATCTTATACTTGGAAAAAAAATCATCAACACCCATTTTTCCTGACCAATATCACTTAAAGAACTTGATGTTGTCGAAAATTAATGGAGGACCCTTTTAATGCCATGGGCTAGTGTATATTCATACTTTCATCTTGTTGGGACAATAACTCTAGGCGAAACCAGTGCGAACTAGCCATCATACGATTTGAATGGTTGTATTAACTAACTTAGCACTAGAGTTTCGCTCATTCAGAAAGTAATATTATTGTATTGTGATCATTTTTTCCCATAGACCTTTGATACTGCAAGATCAAACAAATTTGGATCCAACAGACTATGAGGCATATTTCTCATTTCCTATTTCCACTTTACATTTCATGGATCTACCTATATTGTACATCTTCCTCTTAGAGTGACCTCCAACTATGGAGTATATACTTTGTTTCCTCATCCTTTAGTTAGCTTCGCATTTTAGATTTCTAGATTCAATTTTTTTATGAGCCACTTAAGTGCTCCCATGTTGTATTGAAATTAATGTATAATCATCTTAACATATATTATTTGTTTGTACTTTGTATCTTATGTTATTTTATTTTATCTGTAAAGAAGTTGTATCTTATTTGTTTGTACTTTGTAGATTTTCTCTCCATCAATTCCTTTCCTTTTCCATCTCACGTGAGCCAACTTGTTATGACAAATATTACTACTTTTCCATATTGTCCATTGGATGAGAATAATGTGATATTAAATAAACAATATTAAAAGGAAATAAACCAATCATTGGCCTATTTCTTGCCACCTACTACAACTTAGCGAACAAAATTAAGCCCTAATGTGCCAAACCCACCCTTGAGATGAATGATTTTCTCATGTGGTAGTGCCACATGGGTGCCACATGCCAAAACATGGTGGTAGGCCATGGGGAGTTGGTGGTTCATGAAGGGGCACTATGTATCCCTAACAATTTGTCAAATTCATGACAACAGTTCGACAAAGATAAGATGCTGTTGGAAATTTGATGAACATTGATTAGGGGAACTTTGAGGTTTAAAATGGGACACTTGAGGAAAATAATAAAATAATAGTTTTGAAATTTTAAAATAAAAGATAGAAAGCTACTTTTTTAATTGTATTTTTTACTTATATCCTTGTGGATTTACTTAAATTTCCAGCACGTACACTTGTTGGATGCAAAATTAGATTCTACATCCAAAGAGTATTTTCATGTATTTCATTTTTTGATTTTGATTTTTAATTTTTGATTTTTGTTTTTCGAGAAGTAGATATACTCAAAAGTATGCAAAGTGTGTACTCATTTGATGTATAATAATTCCGCATCCAATGAATGTACACACTTTAAATTTAAGTAAGCCTACAAGGAGATAAGTAAAAAATACAATTAAAAAAAATTGTTTTCTTCTTTTCCCTCCAAAATATTTACACCTAGGATATCATCATCTTGAATCCTATTGCTTCTTTTAAATTTGACTTGGTAAGTGCATTTTTTATTTTTGAGACCTATTTTTTACCTCCAAATTCCCCTAATGGGGGCACCAAGGATAAAATATAACAAAATTCTGATAATCATTTAGTGATTTTCAACAACAATCGATTTTAGCATTATTGTCAAAACTATGCATATGTATCTTATCCTTTAGATGAGAATATTATTTTATTCAACAAACAATATTAAAACACAGTAAACCAAACATTAGCTTATTGCTTCCACATATTTCATTGTAGCAAGCATACTTAAGCCACAAGGTGTCAAACCCACCCATGAGATGAATACTTTGCTGACGTGGAAATGCCATGTAGGTGTCACATGTCAAACCATATTAGTAGCAGGTCATTGAGCATTGATGGGTCATGAGGGGGCACTATGTACCCCTATCATTTCATCGATTTGAAGTCAAAGTCCAATGTGTTATGCAGGATTTACAATTGCGGACAAAATTATCTTCCCTAGGTTTGGTTGCCAACCTAGAAGAACAAAGAGACAATGAGACCAATGCTTTCTTTAAAGTAAATAGATGATGGAATGAATCCTACTTGGAATTAGTTGCATGCTTCGCTCCTTCTTCAACTTGAATTCTCCAATTCCAGCTTTGATTGCCAAAATTAGAACCTGCACAATCAGATAACACAAGCTAAGAAACTACGAGATCTATGCAGTATCGTCTAAGTATTTTATTCAATAGATCAACATAGTATTGAAATATTTGAAATAATGACATCACATATAGGAAAACAAAGAATCCTTTGCATTAATATAAATGGAAGGAGATTACAATGTAAATAGGTGTTGATCTATGCAATATCGTCTAAGTATTTTATTCAATAGATCAACATAGTATTGAAATATTTGAAATAATGACATCACATATAGGAAAACAAAGAATCCTTTGCATTAATATAAATGGAAGGAGATTACAACGTAAATAGGTGTTGATCTTGTAGAAGATCTCCTCCAAGATGTCTTATCCTTTCCTTGTCACAATGTGCACCTCCAATCACCCTAAATGCATGGAATAATACCTCTCACCACAACAGCATAAGGGTAGAATCACTCTACAAAAGCCAACCTCTTGCATATGGAAGGTTGTAAATATATAGAGGAGTGGGGTAAGTTGGGAGTTCTTATCCAATTACCAATCTATGGTTTTAGATCCACCTTTGATGAAAGGATGGGATCAAAGGATAAGGGATGGAAACTCCAAAGAAGGATATGATAGGATACAAATATTTTATCTGAGGTAAATGGTTGTAACAAATACTTGAACCATATGGAAGAGGAAGTTTCCAAAATTTCTCTCTTTTTCCCGAATTTCTAGAACCAACGCAGGTGCAAATGGGAGCAACCTGTAGGTGGTCAATGCAGGCCACAGTGGAGCAACCTGTAGGTGAACGTTGTCCAGAAGGAGGCAGGGAGCGTTGGTCCTAAAACAGGCTCAGATGATGTAGTTTCATGCAGAAATTCTAGGAAATAGAGGCATAAAGGACTTTGTGCAATGATGTTGACAAGGGAGAATAAGATATTGATTGATCCCATGAAGAAGCCTATTGACCAGATGTAACAAAATGACCTATAACAAAGTGAATATCAAATTTTGTAAAAAAATTAATGTAAGAGAACCAAAAATAAATATTAAATATTAACCAAAAATTAATAATTATTTAGTAATTTATAATAGTATGGATAATTTTATCTATATTCTTAAAACTACCTACCCACCATATTTATACACCATTTGTAGTAGTGTAACCATGGCTTTCAGGATACAACATTTTTTATTTTAATTGTTGTCCTCTCATCAAACCATCAATTGGAAGTTTTGCATTGAAAATTCCGAGAGCATCATTGCGTTAACGCCCACACGTACTTTTCCCACACAATGTTTACATTTTGATAGATAACGTAAGGTAGTGCATCACAACATGTGATACGACCATTTTTTAACCTATGTGTTAGACGTGTGGCAAAATCCTCGCATTATATCAAGTGTTTACATAAATTCCACGTGGTAGTCAAGAATGTTAAATGTATGAGCTTCAATAGCTTCAATAGAACTATCCCGAAAAATTAGACCAATCTGCTTCATTTGAAGGTTGTCGTGCAGTTATCCAACTAGTGTTGGTAAAAAGTTAGAAAATATGCCAAATGTTTTAATAGAGGTAAGCAACAAATAAATATAATGTTAAATATTTATAACAAATAAATAAACAAATTTAGATATTTAATGTTAAATTATAAAAAATATAAAAAATATTTATATATTTTAGGTCAACAAATAAAGTAATAAATCTTTTTATCAGAATTGAGAATACTTATTGTATTAAAAGATATTAAGCTAAAGTTCAGTTTAGATACGTGATTTATATAAGCAAGTTGAAATGAGTGGACATAATCAGAATGGAGTATGTATCAACAACCAACTACAAAATTTTGACCTTGAAGCTTTTGAGCAAAACGCTACAATATCTACAGTATTACACTTGTACATTCATCAATGGAATATGTATCAACAACCAACTACAAAATTTTGACCTTGAAGCTTTTGAGCAAAATGCTACAATATCTACAGTATTACACTTGTACATTCATCAATATTGACCTAACAAAAACCAAAATTTAAAAAGCATCAAAATGTCACATTAAACCTTGAAGAATTATCCCTCTGCTTTAATTTCTAAGTCTCTTGATTAACCATTAAGGAAGAGGGACACACCCCTTTTTCCTGCCACCAAAGTTCTTCATGATTTAGCCTTGACCCCAAATTAGTCATGTGATCAACCTTGGAGTTATTTGATCTCAGAACATGGAGACATTTGTTCTTAGGGATATACTAATACAACTGATAAATCTGCTTGAAAATATTACTTAAATTTGTATATGAGGAGAGAGATCCTAAATATAAATAGTGAATTATATTCAAGGAATCACAAAAAATAATCACCTCCTAAATTCTCAAATTCACAATTTTCCTTAAACCCTTATATAAGGCATAGGCTTTAGCAACATTATTGGAAATGTGACCTAAACCCCAAGGATACCTATGTTCTTCTTGATTCTCAAGGCAAAACATTACCCCACCTCCCCCACTTCCCGCCCCTACCAACCCTAAAAGTAATAAACATTTAACCATAGATAAATGTTGCATACCATGCCATGCAAAATATAATAATAGTCACATTGTAAAATGTCTTAAGTATTTTTTTATTAATGGTGATTACATTCACTTAGTATAATAAAAAAAATTAAAAAACACATTATACTTTCATTTTATTTTGATTTTTCAATATAATACAAGTTTTTAATATTTATTATAATATATTAATGATGATAATGAATTTTTGTAATTTCATTGGAAGAAATATAAATATAAATATAAATAAATAAAAAATATAATGATAATTAGTATTTATTAAAACTGATATTTTATATTCATAAATTTTCACTCTCACTTTTCATTCATATATAAACTTATAATTTATAATAACATTTTATAATTTATGTTATATTCAAAACATACTTCATATTCTTATTTCTTGAGAAAATTCAAAATTATCCCAAGATCTCTTCATCCAAAAAAGAAAGGAAGAGTAAGAATGGAGAGTGAAATAAATTATTTCTTGAGAAAATTCAAAATTATCCCAAGATCTCTTCATCCAAAAAAGAAAGGAAGAGTAAGAATGGAGAGTGAAATAAAGAAGCCTTTGGTTCAGAGCAAGGGATTGAAACACCAAAATTTTCCACTAGCTGGCTCAAATGCGGGAGCACAAAAGTAGAGTCATGGAAATCATTCAAGAGGATGGCACAAATGTTGAGAATTAGGTAGGGCTAGGTTTAATTCAAATTCTCTACTTGATAATTACTTGTGAGCTTACTTCTTTTACTTATGTATTCTATTATTAGCTTATTATGTCTTTCATCAAGTTAATTACCAAAACACAAGAGACACAAATTTAGGCTCTTCGAGCCAGGGCCAAAACCTCTCCCTCTTGGAGAGGAAAACCCACAAGAAATTCTTCTTATATACTTTCAGTTGAAAAGTGCCATGACCATGACACAAACTCTTGACCTTAGTATACCTCCTACACCCTTGTCACCTGCTCTTCTTGACTCCTTATGACAACATTCTTTTCTGGACCATTCTGCACTTGCACAAGGGAAGCTCGGTCCATTGTCTAATATCCTTGAACAATGTGCTTCTCCTTAGTCTTATATTGATATAGCCTTGGCCTCCTTTGAACTCCTTCTTGATCTTCTTATTGAATCCTTTATTCATGAGTCCGAGATCCATTTTAGCGCTGTGATAATCCTCCCTTAGTATTGTAGAAAATCTTCGACCCTCTTCAGATATATGTTGTTTTCCAAAAATAGAGATATTATACTCCTCTGCGTTATATCTCCTCCTTCTTCAACACTATGTTATGCATGGGATGTCAAGCCTCTCCTTCGCTGTAATAGGTCTTGGCTTCCTTGCTTTTTAGTACTGTGTTACAAACGTGTTCTTCAATGTAATATGTCTAGTCTTCCTTGCTTATTTACTATGATACTTACCTTTTCCTTTGCTCTATAGCAGACCCAATCTTTGTTGTATCACAATATACTTTTTCACTGATATATGTCCGAAAATATCAGACAATCCTAACTATAATTGATAATTGTCTCTGTTTTGTGCAAAATAGTTGGGTATATATAGTTTTCTCAACCTATAATTAAGCCGACCAGACCATGAAGGAGTGTGACGGTTCGTTAGCAGTGTTTTCAAGTCGACTTGAACAGCTGTTGTGAGGCTGACTTCAAGGAGTATTCTCTCAACAAGGTGACAAGAGTGTTGAACGTTTTTACATTGTTTCTTTGACACTTTATAAGCGTAACATTGCTTCATGTACATGACTCTAATTTGTACATTTATGACAGTTTGACAGATCCTAAAAGACATCAAGAAGAAGTATTTGACCTATATATTAAAATCCCTTGCTCATGAAACCCATGAAGCAAGCTTAAAAAGAAATATATTTTATTATCTCTGTCTTCTTCATTACATAAATACATAATTACATAGTCATTATGAAAACCAAACCTAGTTACACTTTCCAACACTCCCTCTTAACTAGGGAGGTATTCATAATGGTATGGTTACTTTCAATCTGAAGAATCTCATAAGAAGAATCGGATAATTAATCGCATATGTATAGTACCATATCAACATGCATTTTCCAAGTGAAAGGCCTTGAATAACAACCCCATCTCTCCATGAGACAATGGGATACAATGCTGGCAAGACACATGACTTATAGACACCATCTTCATTGTCTCTCCAAGGTACATACTCCACCCGGGTGTTCCCAAAGTATGACCTTCTTGGACTATTCTTCTCTTGGGTAGCTAGCCCTCAAAGAATATCAGTCCACGATTACTCTTATCTTGAATTCCCTATATCGTTCTCAAAGAGTATCAGATGAAAAATGAATACCCAATCCTCCATTCTGTCTTCCCAGTTGAAGACTAGTTATGCGTCTATCTCTCCCTCTTAGCCAGTGAGGACCTATTCCACAAGGGAATGCACTCATTCTTGTACAAGGAATGTACCTAAGCTCATTCTTTGGAATTACCTAGTTTCTTCCAAGTAAGAAACTTACCACCAGGCTCCCTCTTAACTAGGGACCTATAGCAACAATGGTGAGACACCCAGCTGCTTATGAAGAATTCCTCCCCTCGATGTCATGGATTTTGATCTTGAGGAATCTTCAACTTTAGCTTCATAGGGCATAGATCATCCATCACTTTCATCCATGAGTCATGTCATCTACCAGAAAGTGATTCATCCGTATTTCTCATCTGATCCAACTTTATGCCATGCTGCTTTCCTTTGAACCATCTCCCAAGGATCTTACATCCTTCCACATGGTTGGAAACCCTGCATAAACTTATTCAGATAAACATATACATAATAATTTTTAAATAAAAATTTACCTCAATGTTATCTTTCCCCATGAAATCTTCCTGTAGGCATCAACATCCTTTATTCAGATTGACACATCTCCCAAAGATATGTATTGTCAAGGGTCTTCTTCTTTACCAGACTTCTATCAGAGTCTACATATCTTCCTAGGAGACCTCCTAGTCACATCTTCTTAGCTTCCGGATGATAACTGGCTCTTGACATGGTTGCACTTCATGATATATTCCTTTCTTTCTCCACACATATTTATTCCCAGGAACTTCAAGTATCCAATTTCTTGTTTGTATAAAACTACCTCATATTCCATATGAGGACATATTGTGTTGATTTCATCTGTTAATGACAACTCATGTAGCAGAAGAGATCCTCCTTTCTCTGATCATACTTCTAAAGGTAGAATTCCATCACCTACAACCATAAGACATGAATCAATAGCTTCCAGTGTTAGCATATAAATATATGTACCTCATATTTTTCCTTTTGAGTTATCTCGCAACAATTTCCTTTGAATGAAGAACTTCATTCCCTTGACCAGCTTCATCAATATGTCATCATATGCTAATCCCAGAATTCTGTAAGATATAATTCACGATGAAACCTTTTGCTTTATTTCTAACTAGTGAATCCAGAGAGAACTCCATTAGAAAATGTCAACACCTATTTCCATATTTATTATTGAATGATGACCCTTGATCTCGATGACTACCTTCCAACAATGTTGTTATTAGTGAGCTTTCCAGGAGCTACTTCTTTCATAACTATATTGCAGACATCTTCCTATGACAAGTGCTCCTTCCATGCTTCTATCATGATGCCATTAATGTACAATGCTTCCTAACATCCTATTTTACAACAAATAGAAATCACTTAAAGAGTAAGATGATCTCAATCATAATAGAGATCTTTCACTTTTTCTTTCTTAGATTTCTTTGAATCAGGTTCTTCCCTTTCTTCCATGACATAAGCTTCTTCCTTTTTCCTCTTGTCCTTTCCATATTTAGGACAATTCATTTTATAATTCCCAAGCTCATTACATCTAAATCATGATACCTTGTCCATATTTCTTCTTTTATTCTGAGGACAAAATTTACCAAATCTTCCTTTCTTCCTCGACATCACTGCAAAGGCTTGATTCCCTTCACTTGATACTGTATCAAATTTGGCTTTCAATCTTGTTTCCTCTATTTTACATAGAGACCATAGATATTGGAATGGGGTTTCTTCTTTCATCATATATAATCTTGAAGTGAAGTTTCCCCATTCTTCTGGTAGATCATTTAGCACCACTATTCCTACAGGCGGTCTCATATTTTAGAAATCCTCATAAAATATGAAGTGATTCCTTCCTCTCTTAACAATTTCATTTCGTATAGTTCTTGTCTCAGAGAGATTACTTCTCCTGCAGTACTCACGGAGAATAACTCCACCAATTTTTCATATATTTCTTTTGCAGTTTCTAGTTTTGATAAATAGGGTATGAGTGAGTCCTTAATGGATTCTATGAGAATCCTCTAGGCTCTGATTTCTCCTTTCATGTACTTAGCATGAGCCGAAACATTTTTTTTTGAGGGTTGAGCTATAGATGCTTTGATGTAGTCCATAACTTCATCTTTGATTAGATTCAAATATGTCCTCTTGTTCCATGCACTAAAGTTTGATGACCCAACCAATTTGTTGTTTTCTTTGCAATAATCATTTTAATAGATTCAAATGAGGTCATAGAGATACTTACTTGTGTATATTGATTTCTTCCTTCTACCAGCTTCCTTGATGATGATGATAACGAGAACTCCTCCTTAGATTGAATACTTCAAAGAGGGTGATCTTGGATCCTTGATGATCAAGAATGACTTGGTGAATACTTCAGAATGATGATGTCTTTAATAGTGTTGGATGGTGCTGGATGGTGTTTCCTCTAACAATGTCGTCAATATCATAAATCTTTGATGGAAAATATCTCCTTGATGAGTGGATCCTTTTAAGGTCTTATTGAGATGGCTTGAAATTTTTATTGTAAACTTATTTGACTTTCCAATGCAAACTTGACCTTGACTTTGATTCTAGAGAAATAGATTCTTGCTCTTTAATCCTTGAGTGTCTCCTATTAGGTAGCCCTTGTCTTCAGCACCTTAGCTCTGATACCATGTTGAGAATTAGGCAGGGCTAGGTTTAATTCAAATTCTCTACTTGATAATTACTTGCGAGCTTACTTCTTTTGCTTATGTCTTCTCTTCTTAGATTATTATGTATTTCATCAAGTTAATTACCAAAATCAAAGAGACACAAATTTAGGTTCTTCGAGCCAGGGACAAAACTGCTCCCTCTTGGAGAGGAAAAACCACAAGAAATTCATCTTATAGAATTTTAGTTGACAAGTACCATGACCATGAAACATACCCTTGACCTTAATATACCTCCAACACCCTTGACATGTCATTTTCTCTTCTCGGCTCCTTATGAAAACATTCCTTTCTGCACCATTCTACACTTGCACAAGGGAAGCTCGGTCCCTTGTCTAATATCATTGAACGATGTATTTCTCCTTAGTCATATATTGATATAGCCTTGGCCTCCTCATAAATCCTTCTTGATCTTCTTATTGTATCCTTTATGCTTGAGTTTGAGATCCCTTTTAGCACTGTGATAATCCTCCCTTAGTATTGTAGACACATATTCGACCCTATTCAGATATATGATGATGTCCCAAAACATATATATTATACTCCTTCTATATGCTATATCCCATCATTCTTCAGAAGTGTGTTACGCATGGGATGTCAGGCATCTCCTTCGTTGTAATAGGTCTTGGATTCCTTTCTTTTTAGTTCTGTATTACAAACCCATTCTTCACTGTAATATGTCTCCTCTTCCTTGCTTCTTTATTGCAATACTTATGTTGATTTTTGCAGCATCAGAAAGTGTTCCAAGTCTCAAATTTTGTAGAGAGGCTTAGACACTGGTATTCCAAAGAACCCAAAAGCCATTTGTGAAAATTCCACTCGGTTGATGTTTTATTAAAATAATTAATTATTTTAATGGGGACCCTAAGTATAAACTTAGGGAAATTAAATAATTAAGGGGTATTAAATAAAACAGAGTGTGAATATTCTAAAGGACATGGATCAAGTCATTTTATGATCTTAGCCGTTGATTAGAAATATAATATGGGTCACTGATATGTCAACGAGAATAATATAAAGGGATAATTAAGGGTCATTTTGAAAACACATCAAGACACTAAATTGATCTAAGATCGAAATTTTTGGGGTGTGGTTTTTTGAGAATTTTGAGCTAGAGATCTGAGCATTGAGGGGTAGAGATAGCATCCGAAGAGAAAGATTTTTTCAATCGGTGGAGCATCAGTCAGAGAGAGGCAGAAGAGATCTAGCGAAAGCCAACGCTAAAGGAAGGGTTGACGCAGTGACTGCATAGGCTCCCGCAGAGGTAGAGGAAGGGTTTTTAGAATTTTGTTGGTGGATGAGTTTCAAAGGTCGGGATCCGGAAAGTGGGCACTGGGAGGCTGTTCCTTAGGGTCCAAGGAGGAAAAACGACTTGGCTAGGGCTGAACATTGAGCCTGGAAGGGGAATGCAGAGGCTGTAATTTGCAGCGCTGGGACTGCGTAGAGGCTGCACAGAGCCTCCCTAGGGCAGGTTTTTGTTCATCCGGATCAGCTAGAAACTCAATGATTGAGTGAGGTAAATACTCACAAATTATTCTTCCAATATTTCTTTGTGTAATGGAATCACCGTAGGGGTATTCAAAGATATATTAAGACATTGCTACTTCTTAAAAATAAACCCTCAGATCTGCTGCACCAGTTTTCCCGCATTGGGTTTTTCCGGGGACTTAGTCCAAAATAAAGGTGTCATATGTGTGAATGATTTCCTTGTTCAGTTTCCTTGTTTCAAAATCATAATTTTTGTAGTGTAGGTTACTTCAGTGATTGCTTCAGTATTTCATGAATATATTCATAAATAATTGTGTAAAGTAAATTACATAATAGATGAATTAATTCAGATGGTTGCAGTAGGATTCATTAGATCTGTTTGGATCTAGGAATTTTCACAACTTACCTTTTCCTTTGATCTATAGCAGACCCAATCTTTGCTTAATTTCAGACCCAATCTTTGTTGTATCACCACGGAATTTTTCACTGTAATATATGTCCGAAAATCTTAGAAAATCTAAACTGTAATTATCTCTATTCCACGCAACATAGTTGGGTATATATAGTTGTCTCAACCTGTAATTAAGTCGACCTGACCGTGAAGGAGCGTGACGGTTCATTAGCATTGTTTTCAAGCCGAATTGACCAACTATTGTGTGGTTGACTTCAAGGAGTATTCTTTCAGCAAGGTGAGAAGGGTGTTGAACATTTTTACATTGTTTCTTTGACACTTTATAAGCGTAACATTGCTTCATGTACATGAATCTAATTTGTACATTTATGACAAGATGACAAATCCTAAAATCCCTTTCTCATGAAACCCATGAAAAAATCTTAACAAGAAATACATTTTATTATCTCTATTTTCTTCATTACATAAATACATAATTACATAGTTATTACAAAAGACCGAACCTAGTTACAGTTTCCAAAAAAAAAGTATCATCCTTTGAAGACCTAAAAAGGGTTGTTTCAACCCATTTCAAATCTTTGTATTTGGAAGGGGGATCACCTCAAGAGGAATATTTGGAGTATCTCCTACAAGAAATACCCAGGATGATTGCCCAAGCGGATAATGCTCAATGGTAGGGGAAATAAAGGAACACAAAGTAGTGGATGTGATTTGGGCAATGGAACTTGCCAAGGCTCTGAGTCCAGACAGATTCACAATCCATTTCTTTAGGAATTCTGGGATACCATAAAGTTCGATCTCTTAAGGATGTTGAACTGGACAAGATAGAAAGAGAAAATAGGAGCAAGTACTAACTCGTCATTTTTACTACTCATTCCTAAGGAAATAAATCATGTTGATTTCTCTCGCTTCCATCCCATTTCACTATGCAATGTCCCTTACAAAATTCTAATGAAAGTTATTTCCAATTAGCTCAAAATCCTGGTGGGTAAATTTATATCAGAAAATAAAGGTGGTTTCATTCAAAATATAAAAAATTTGGATAACATAATTATGGTTTAGTGGGAAATTCACTCAAACAAGCAAGCGAGAGATGGAGGAATGGTTATAAAACTATACATGGCTAATGCTTTCAACCGTGCTAGTTACTCATAACTATTTATGGTGATGACCAAGTTTTTCTTTAGCAATAACTTCACCAAATGGATTAATGCTTGCATTGGACATCCTTGGATATCTCCTATGCTAAATGGTAGGCCAACATGGTTTATCCAGGATTCAAGAGGACTTAGGCAAGGATTCCCCCTCTCAACTCTACTTTACATCATCATGGTCGATTATCTAATTAGAACAGAGGCAATTAGGCCTAGAGGCAACCTTAGAGGACTTAGGATAGCCAAAAAAATCATACCTGTATATAAATATAAATTACAGATGACACATTGCTGATGGGTGGAGCCTCAAAGGTGACAACCAATAATTTCAAGAAAGTTCTAGACATCTATCTGGTAGTTTCTAGTGGAGAAACTAACAAAAGAAAGAGTCAAATATTCAAGTGGAGTTGTCCATAATTATTTTTGCGATCTATTTCCCAAGACTTGGAATTCCCCATTTTTTCTAAATGGAAATCATTCAAATACCTTGGTATCCCAATATTAGAGGGCGTTACTCCCGCTAGGGAATGTGAGGGGTTAATTCACAAGATTAAGAAGAAAATCGAGGCATGGGGGGAATTATGGCTCAATCCAACATGAAGAATAGTGTTAATCAAATTTTTGATGACCTCCTTACCTATTTTTCAGTGTACAAGTCTGTTGGCTCCGGCTGGACTCAAAAAGAATTTGAGTATCCTATTCAGGAAATTCCTTTTGAGTGGAAAGAAAGGAAACGAGAGAAAGCTACACATGATAAATTGGAATATTGTAAGAGTGAAAAACACTCAAGGGGGCCTTGGAATTTGAAATCCTCATATGTTGAATCTTGTGCTTAGAGCCAAGATCATTTGGCACCTCCTGGAGAGTCCAAGTGGGTGGTGGAAATATAGTATTATTCAAAAATACTTTAGTGGCTCCTCTTCTATTTTCCCTTATCTCTCGCTTTAGTTTGAAATGGGTTCTACCACCTGGAAGTTATGCCGAGTAATAACCCCTCTCATCTTGAACCATCTTGGATGGCTCATTGGTAATTGGAAATAAATTATAATTTGGGAGGACTCTTTCTCTTACACAGGAATGCTCTCCTCCCACGAGGATCTCTCTGACCTCAAGGAATGGATGACAAGTCAAGGCTGGAGCACTTTAGGTGACATCTCCCAGTGCCTATTGTCGATCAAAGGAACAAACTTATAGCTTGTTTGAATGGAGCCTCTCTTGTGCATATTTACTAGAAAGACACCTGTAGTTGGAATAAAGTGAGTCAAGGATACCAAGTGAAGCAAGGTTATCAGATACTCTTGCGAGAGATCTCTCCAACCACTCCCTCTTCACTTTAGAAAGCATGGAAATCTACTAAAGACAATTTTTTCCTGTTGGAAACTAGCACACAACAAAATCTTAATGGTAGATAATCTTCAAAAGAAAGGAATTATTGGCCCCTTTGGTGTATTTTCTATAGAAATTTGCTGAATAATGATTAATTATCCACCGAGACTATCTTGATCACATATCAATTCGAATTCATATGCAACACATAATCTCTTCCACTCAGATCATCACACATGCGGAAATAAAACAAGCGATAGCACATCAAATCATCATACACATTAACACCGTATGTATGGGGAAAGCTTATAACTGAAAACCTCACAGCTATTGTGTATATTATAATGGATAAAACATGTAACAAACTCAGTACAATACTCCTCACAAGTACTCAGTACTATCTCATGAAGTTACACACAAACTAGCTTGGTTTTGAACAAGTCATAGGTTCAAAACACATCCACTAATTGCCTGCCTCTATTGCGCAATCAAGGCTGGTCTAATGAGAGATCCAAGGTTCGAATCTCCTTGGCTTGACAGCGCAATCATCATGGGAAATTTCCTCCAAGTGTGGTGCAAATCTCATGCACAACTAATGTCACAACTGATAGCTATCTCAACCCTTTCATCTACCTCTTTCACTGGTCTCCACTGAACTGTCCATGCACTGTAGTGAACTGATGTGTTCTTGAGTTGAATAATGAGTTAATAATTAGTGAATTAAATAATATTTAATTCACTCCACTAATTACTAGTTGATTAGCTAGTTAAACTAATCACAACTAGTTCAACTAAGTTAAACCTAACACAACTCCACCAACTGTCTCATCAACTCCACCAAACTTCTGCCACTGAAGTCCTAACTGAAGTCAACCATGCATGAGCTCACCAAACCCCTAGGAATAGCATAATTCCTCTGTCAGATGCATGAGCCACTTCCAAGGCTCGAACTGAAGTTCTCCAAGAGAGTAAACTGAAGTTTATAGTCCAAATATTATTAAGGGTAAATAATATTTGACTTCCCTATTTTTAGGATACGCAGTCTAAAAATAGACTTCGACCTATAGGTCTAAAAATAGAGGTCCATCTATTTTTACCAACATGACCAATACTCCAGAATAACATACTGCAACCCCTGGACCATGCTCCATATGTCTAAAAATAGACATAGTCTAAAAATAGACATAGTCTAAAAATAGACTTTGCGCCAGCATTTGCCTGCGGGCCCACTTAGTGAAGGCGACTTCATTTCACTAAGCTCCATCATCTTGCTGCATTTTCAAAATTTTCTACTGAGCACATGAAGAAACAAAAAAGCATTTTTTCCTAATGTATCTCCCATCATTCGCATCTCTTCCTTGTGGAAAGGAACTTTCCTACATTGGAAAAAATTCCATTCGATTTCTCTTCGGGCCAAAAAACTCTTGCACAAAGTATGTAGTGCCCTGCCAAAGTTTATTTTTTGGAATATAAGGATAGCCTACAATCAAGCTATTTTCCAAGGACAAATGGAAACTCTAGGAGAAACAACTCACAAATAATGAACTTGATTTTGGAATCCCTCTCTAAAACAAACATTCCCCCCCAATTGTTGGAGGATCTCTTAGAGGAAGAAAGGATTTGTGTCCACGACCTCCAAATTAGTACCCCACCTTTGTCCAGAGTAAGGAAACTTGGAGGGCTGACAAGAGGAACCCTACAACATTTAGACACATATTTTAACGCTTGGTTTTTGGATTCAGAAATTCCTTCTCCCTTTTTTTATGGAGCCTCAAATAGAATTCTAGGGGTGGCAAGAGCTGGAGGGGTCGAAATTTTCCTAGGTGAACAAGAAAAAAACACTTTTGCTTGGGGATTAAGAACTACTACTAACAATAGAGTGGAACAAATGCCTCTATGGATGGGGATGCAGATGGAAATTTCCAAAAATATCAAGCATCTTAAGGTGAATGGGGATTCACGTTTAGCTATCAATCAATTGTTTAAATTCCAATCTAGTGCCTTTTCTCCATCACACGGTTTATGGTCACAAATAAAATTATGTCTTACATGCTTTCATAAGGTGGAGGAATTTCATATTTTAAGGGGACAAAACTCAGTTTATTCCCAAGCCAATGTAGGAGTAAGGTTACAAGGAGTTTTAAATAGGGGGGCGACACTTTCCCGCCACCCCATTCCATAATGAATCCAACAAACATGCAAGCAACACAGTGCCAATGGGAGCAACAGTATGGGCATCCATGGGTTAGATGGGAATTCTTTAGCTTTATAGCTTTGTAAGTTTACTTATGCCAAAAAAAATTAATGTCTTCTACAAAATTTATAGCAATAGGGTATTAAGAAAGGGAACTGTTAGGTTTTTGAAAATTGTTCTAATTAAAACATGTAAAGCGGTGACTTTGTTTTTGAGTGGATACCACCCAGAACTTGAACTTCTTTTGAACCCTATAATCAACTTTTCAGTTTTCATGTTGTAACTGAAGGAAACGACTCTAATTCCAATTGTTGGAAATACTGAGAGGGAGGTGAATGAGTATTTCCTCAATTAATATTTTAATCTTCAGAGCATTAAATTCATATTAGCATTATATCAAACATCAAAATCACATCACATGAATAGTAAAAAACACCATTCAAAAATGCATGACATCAAGATAATACACAAGATATTTTTAGGTGGAAACCCTTCCATGATAAAAAGCATCAAACACTTCTTAATAAAGGTCTTAAAAATTTACATCAATTAGGAAGCGCCAATTTCCAAGATTTACAACATCAATTGAACGAATCCTCAAACCCTGGTTTACAGGGTCCAACCTAAAGGATGCTTCAACGCCCTGATTTACCAGCTCCAATTGGAAGGGCGCTCCAATGCCCTGGTTTATAGGCTCCAACCTGGAGGACACTCCAACGAATTGATTTACTAGGTCCAACTAGAAGGATTCTCCAATCCCCTACATAGTCTCTAATATTCCCTAGCACCACTCTGCTGCCCTGAAGTGTTCTAGGCTCCAACCTGAAGGATACTCTACTCTCCTACCTTGCACCACCTTGCCACCCTTTCAACAAGTGGACCATGTTTCAGAATTTTAAGACTAGATCCACCTATGCTCAAAATCAATCATAAATCAAAGCGATATGTTGGTTCTATCGATCTGAAATATTGGCATAAGGTCATCAACAACAATAAAAACTTCCTTTGATTCTGACTAGTAGTACATAACCAATGTGATATCTGCAATATAATACTTCTCGTTGTGAAACCTTAGCGTCGTTCAACAATCCTTGGTATCAAACCCTAATTTTAATCCTTTTGTTAATATTTTTCTTTAATGCACTAATGTCACAATGAAAACCTCACAGACAATGTAGACTTGACATAATACTGGCATTTGTTATTTGACAACATTCAACATCTCATAATATATCCACTACAACAACATCATATCAAAAACCTCTCTCAACCATACAAAATACTAGTGGCATCAAACACATAAGCTCATAATCTATCAACACTTTCTCATTTCTCTGCAACATTAGCATATACAAGGCTTATACACAAAAATACATCAATAATGAATAATATATAGCATCCATTACACACTTGGAATATAAATATAGGATATTGGCACACAAGAAACAATAATATACTCTCAAAGCCTTACACATTTCAATCTAGAATAAATTTGAAATACAAACCCTACTCATCCCATTAGAATGATCAAACCCTAGCAACAATTTTGCTTAAAAATATAGCAAGTGTCAGTAGCATATAAAACCCAAACAACTTCTTGGAAGATGTTTTACCAACAATGATGCAAAGATAAACCAACTACTCATCAAGTCCTGAGGTCTAGTGATGTTATACTATAATTCCCGAAGATGTCTCAAGTGTGCTAAAACAAATAATTCCATTGTTTGTGCTATTGTCTATATGGTGATACCAAGTGATATGCTCCAAATTACATTTGAATGATCAACTTTGCATTTTATTTATGGAAATATATGTTGATGCAGAATAAATGTCGAGGTATATTTTGTGACACTAGTTCGATTTTACTGCCCCTGTATTTGTTAATACTATCCCTGAAAAGCTTCAGAATTTATGGTTAAAAACACTGCTTCAAAATACACCTTCAACAACAACCCTCAAGTCTGAGAGAACTCAAGCAAATAAAGTGATGAGCCAAGATTGTTCTACCTTAGATTAAATCAAGTGTTTTCAAATCACTTCTTTGACTATGACAAAGATCTTCCTTTGAAACCAGTGATGTTGCTCCAATGAAAGGTCAATGTAAAATTATGCCACAAAATAAACTTCATGAATGGCCCTCAAATATGCCCTCAAATATGCTTGAAATCAATAGACCTACTTTAATCCACATGACTACTACAAAATAGCCCGAAAATGTCATGTTATGAATTTTACCTTGAGAATGATCTTCCAAGATTAGTATATAAGGTCACTTATTAGAGCTTAAAGATGTACACCAAATTATCTTTAAAAAATAAGAACATGCCTACACCAAATACTTCAAGAAATCTAGTGATTTAAATGCAGCCATTAGGGGAATTTTGAGGTCTAAAATGGGTCTCCTAAGAAAAATGTACAACCAAAATAAACTTTATAAGAACCAATATGATTCAATATGATGATGTCAACCATGGGGGATGATTCACCATTTTTGGAGTAAAAAAGTAAAAAGATTAAAAAATAATAAAATATTAAAACTACTTTTTCAACTTATCTCCCTAAGGTTTTACTCAAATTTCGAGCATGAGTACTCGTTGGATGCAAAATTTAATTCCTCATCCAAGGAGTACCCATTTTTCATATTTTCGATGGACCCTACTACAAAAAAAATGAGAAATACATGAAAAAATGTGATTTTTCATTTAACAGGGTCTATCGAAAGTATGCGACATTGGTACTCCTTGGATGAGGAATCAAATTATGCGTCCAACGAGTGTTTCCACTGGAAATTTGAGTAAACCCATAGGGAGACAAGTTTAAAATACGAGTTGAAAAAAAGCTTTTCATTTTTTCCCTCCAAAATTTGATGATGTAATCTAATATTATTTTATTATTTCCACTATCATTTTATAATTTCCTTAGGAGGCCCATTTTATACCTAAAAATTCCCCTAATGAAATGTGCCCTATAAAAGGGTCATAGACACACCCTTCAAAACCACTGTAAAATGTCAACTCTTGCACAAGGGAAACCTAAGTAAAATTTTGTCAAACGACATGTCATTTTCATAACTTACACCAGAACTCAATTCAAAATTTAGTGCCCGAGGATAACTTACCATAGGGCCAGAGCACTGCCATGGTTATGAGTCTCAATATCTATGCTTTTAACCTTAGAAGAATGAAAAAAATCCTTAGCAATGCTTCCACAAAAAGGGCTAGATATTCCCCTAGCCCACAACAGTAATCTCAATCAAATATGCCAACAAAATCTACAACAGTGCGCATTAATCTCAGAGACTTAGTGATCTCAAAAGGTCGAAAAAGGCACAATGTTGAGTTCGAAATCCATAGATGAGAAGGTCGACTTACCTTAGAGAAATATACTCACATATGTCTTAGATGAAGATGGCTTAATGGCCTCAAAAATATGTGTAGAAACCCAATGAGATCATAACCCAAAATAAAATGGTAATTCCAAAAAAAAATCTTCAAAATTTGACCTTTTCACTAGATCTCCAAGACTACTCCGGGTTGAATCTTTGAGATTTTTTTTAGAGAATATGTAAGTTAATTTCTTTTATTTGTAGAGATATCATGTGATGTATTTATACTTGATGGAACGGTTGTTTGAAAGGTCTATTAGTCCTTACTTGACTGGAGATGACTTTGCAATATGAAGGAAAGAATAGATTTGAAATTTGAAATTTGAAATTTCAATTTTGGAGCCAAAAACCTTTAGCATCAATTTAATTTAGAAAATTTGATAACGGGGCTTCGATTAATATCCCTTCAAAAACTTCAAGAACAATTATTTAGTAAGACCTCTCATGAAAATTATTCTAGGCCCACGAACAATGAAGAGTTGCCACATCATCTTATTTGGGGACTTCAACCACAAGGGGGCTTTATTATGTGATCAAGCATATCTCCCAAACTGTGAGGAGCCTTGTGATATGTCACAACCTCTAGTCGATGCACGAGGCTTAGTTGATTCTCTATCCGTTTTACGCCTCAAAGAATCAGGTGGTGACTGCTCATGTGATGATCCAAGCCCTCAACACACACACACACACACACACACACACACACACACATATTATTTAAAAAAACCCTTGTTACCTTATGCATTTAAAAATATTTAAAATTACTATTTAAAAAGATCAAGAATTAAAAAAAATAATAAGACAAATTATCCAAGAGTTTCTTCAAAATTATTTGGTGTAAACTCTTCATTTCAAATATACTCAAGACTAAAAACACAAATGTTGAAGTGCACATTCTGAGAATTAAATACAAAATTTTCTGAAACATGCCAAGTTCACCAAGTTGTGCTTACACAGTGAGGGGACACTTAGTATAGTATTGAAAGAAACACATGATCATTAAAAACAACACATTTATAACTTAAAAGAACACATATCAGAGTGCTGAAATGGCACCACAAAGCGATGATTCTAATTTAATTTTCCCTTAATTAAATTGGAAGAGAAACTGTAATTTCATCTCATAAAAACTTGTATTAGTTAACTAAGTCAGAATGACTGATTTAGCTAAGGAAATTCGAGTTGAGGGTCAGAGAGGATGCATGTAGAGTGATTTCATGATTTAAGAGGGTCTAGTCGCAGTTATGCATGAGTTGTAATTTGTTAACTCAATTAATTGAGTTAAAATCAATTTAACTAGTTCTAATTGAGTGATGAGGTAGTGAGAGGTCCAATTAATTAATATGATTTAATTCACAATGAGTGATCAATCAGTTAACTGATAATTCACTATAAATAGTTGTTGCATGTCAATTCCGAGGAAGACCCAGTTGAGACAAAGGTTAAAGGGAAGATAACTGTCGATTGTATAATTAGAGAATTGTACAGATCAGTTATAGAACCAGTTGGAGGTCCTTGATTCGTTTGCAATCAATTGGATGGATTTCCCTATTTAATAGGGATCTAATTATCCCAAGAATGTGTGAGCAAGGCAGGTTGAGTAGAGGCAGAGAATTGGCTAAGTATTTGTCTGATTTTTCCTATATCAATGTGAGACAATTGGCAGAGTGCATGAGTTTTCTTGTGAGTGAAAACATTGTATTGTTTCATGATCCTTGACTTTATACAATATACAAATAGTAGGATTTTAGGCAGCGTTATTTCCCTAGATACATCTTGTGTTGTGCTATTGATTGTTTCTTTCTCTTGTTTATGTGATTGTGCGGTCGTGTTTTGTTTCCGAAAATTGTAGAAGGGATTCAATATCTTGTTTTAGTACATTATAATATCATATTGAATCCCCATGGTTAGATTTTATATATGTTATCAGAGCACCAAGAATCACAATAAGAAGATAAGAACAAAGTTTTTTTTGATCAGGTTTGAATTTGCAAAATTATTCTTCGGTATTTAGCGGTAGATCAAGATGTATTTCAATGGCTTGAGACTCGAATATGCACTCGAGGGAAATTCGAATTATATTACCTGGAGGGACAGGATGGAGGCAGTGCTTGAGGACAACAAACTGAAGGCTTTCATGGATGCTGATGTCCCGCAGCCCGTAGCAGCAGATGCTCAACTTCTTGAAGCATGGAAGCAAGAAGGATCATGTTAAAGGGAGGTTGGGACCATATTGTCTCGAGCCTCCATGGGAAGATGAACCCATATGAAATGTGGAAGGCCTTGACAAATTTATATCAGAATAACAACAACCACAAGAAGCTGGCACTAAAATACAAGCTCAGGAAGATCAAAATGGAAAAGGGCGGCATGATCTAGAAATGCATGACCAAGTTCACTCAACGTCGATATGAGCTTGGAAGTGTTGGGGTCACTGTTGCCACAAATGATTTGATGAGCTTAGCTCTTCTAGGTTTTCCCAAGAGCTGGCATAACTACGAGGAATTTTTTAATGGGAGGGAGAAGCTACCAAATTGGGAGCGACTTTGGTCTGATTTGGAACAAGAAGAAATCAGGCAGAGCACCAGAGATCGATCTTCTTCAAAGACTGATGATGAGGAAAATTGTGCCTTAGATGGAAAGGTGAAGAAAGGAAAAGGGAAGGCGTCCCATTCAAAATTTGAGACCGGCAAGGCAGGAAAGAAGCGAGACTTGTCAAAGGTGAAATGTTTCAACTGTCATGAGAATGGATACTATGCCACAAATTTTACACAAAAGAAGAGCAACAAGAAGGCCTTAGGAGGAGTAGCAGGTGAAGCATTGGCTTCACAATTCGAGTTGGACTTCACCCTCATTGCATGCATGGTGTCATCGGTGTTGGGATCTGTATGGTAATTCTATAGTGTTGCCTCATTCCACATGATTGACAACAAATAATTCTTCAACAGCTTGGAGGAGAAGGATCTATAGATTCACATCGAGATGTGTGATGACGGGAGGTATAGCGCTACCTGGATTGGTACAGTTACTTTCCAGAGAGAGTTAGGTAAACCCCTCATACTAAAATATGTCATGCATGTATCCGATTTAAATAAGAATTTGGTTATTTTTTCTATGTTGGAAGATCGTGGATATGATGTGGTTTTCAGTGAAGGAAAGGCGTTCCTTTGTCACAAAGCCATGGGACAGGTGAAAAAGATTTGGGTTTGGGTGAAGAGCCTCTACAAACTTGATGTGTATGACTGCGAAACATTGAAAATTAAAGTAGAGAAGGTGGTGAGCTGAGACATCAGCAAGTTATGGCACAAGAGGTTGGGCCATCTTCACCACAACACTTTGAGGATCATGCATCAGATTTATACATGGCTTCCAAAGGGTAAATTTGTGCAGAGAGACACATGCAAAGGGTGTACTATGGGGAAGTATTCAAAGGCCACCTTTCATAGTAAGGAAAGCCGAGCAACAACAATCCTTGAGAGAGTTCACTCAGACGTGTGTGGAACATTATCAACAACTTCCACATCAAATCACATGTATTATGTGATTTTTGTTGATAATTTATCAAGAAAGTGTTGGATTTTATTCATGCAGAAGAAATATCAAATGTTCTCCAAGTTTTGTGAGTTGAAGGCACTTGTCGAGAAAGATACATGGAAGAATGTGAAGGCTCCAAGGAGCGAAAATGATGGAGAATACATCTCTAATGAATTCAAGAACTTCTTTGCTTTAGAAGGAATTCAAAGAGAACTGATTGCACCTCATAACCCATAACAAAATGGGGTTACAGAGAGAAAGAAAAAAATTATTGTGGGAGCAGCACGAGCTATGTTGCATGATCAGGGCCTACCATTGCATCTATGGGCATAGGTATGCAATACAAAAATATTTGTGCAGAACAAAAGTTTTCATCGGATACTTGGGACGAGTACACCAAAGGAGGCATTTTTAAGTAAGAAACTAGATGATTCATATTTTAAAATTTTTGTCTCATCTTTCTATTGCCATGTGACTAAAGATGCCAGGAAGAAGCTTGAGCCAACAACATAGTTGATAATATTTGTGGGGTACACTGATACACCTCAGAACTATCGGGTGTACTTTCCATCAAATTAGATGACATTGGTCAGAAGAGATGTGAAGTTTGATGAAGACAAAGCCATGCGATTGTCCCTTGAGAGGGAGCTCGAGTTGCATGCAGTTGAGGAGCTCTTAGCTCCAAAGGATAAACCTCAGGATGTGGAGCAGCCACAAGCAGAGGAACAGAGAGTGGTAGAAACCACTCATGCAGATCCCTCCACCAGATATGGAAGGAAGTGCACCAGAGAGGCTAAAAAATTATTGCTGGATGCGAGAGATAATTTTGGAGCACCCACATCTTAGCGCAAGCAAAGAACATCCCCAGAGCGATACAATGGATACATGGCTATTTTGAGTGAAGGTATTTATATAGAACCATCATCTTTTGAGGAAGCAATGTAGAAACCAGTGTGGGTTGATGCCATTGTTGAGGAGTATGACTCCATTATCAGGAACAGTGCATGGGAAGTGGTCCCAAGACCAGTGGGGAAGTTAGTGGTACGATCCAGATGGGTCTACAAGGTGAATCAGGAAAAAGATGGGAGTGTGGAGGAACACAAGGCTAGATTTGTGACAAGAGGGTTGTCTCAGGTGGAGGGGATTGACTATGATGAGAATTTTGCACCAGTCACAAGGTACTCATCCATTAGATCCATCCTTGCACTCTTTGCGTAGATGGGATGGCAGATGCATCAGATGGATGTAAAGACAACCTTTCTTAATGGAGTTATTGAGGAAGAAGTGTACATTGAGAAACTAGAAGGTTTTGAGACCTTAGACAGTGAGTTTCATGTGTGCAGACTCAAGAGAGCATTGTATGGGCTGAAGCAAGCACCTCATTCCTGGTACACCAGGATTGACATATATTTCACTGGGTTCGGCTTCAACAAGAGTGAAGCATATGCGAAACTATATCATTTTGTGGTTGATGGTAAGATTTTGATTATTGCACTTTATTTTGATGATATGATATTGACAGGTGATGAGCGGCTCATAAAATCTTGCAGGAGAATTTGGGATGAAGGACATGGGGCTCTTGCACTATTTCCTTGGATTGGAAATATGGAAAAGAAATGGGGAGCTATTTCTATCTCAGTGAAATTATGCCAAGGATATTCTAAGGAAGTTCCACATGGAGGGAAACAAACCCATGGAGACTCCTCTTGAAGGAAATTGAAGGAAGGAGGATGCTACTTCAGGTGAAGTATTGGATGCTACTATTTACATGCAGAAGGTCGATTCACTCATGTATTTGGTGAACACACGACCTAACATATGCTATGTAGTTAACCAACAGAGCCAAGCTATGGTTAAGTTGACCAAGCTCTTTTGGAAGGCAGGGAAGCATGTGTTGAGATATATCAGAGGCACTACAGAGTATGGATTATGGTACAAACATACAAAGGGAGTGAAGCTTCAAGGCTTCACCAATGCATATTGGGTTGGGAGTCCATCTGACCATAAGAGCATGTCAGGAGGCATATTCAACATATGATCAACAACATTTTCTTGGTACAACAGGAAACATAGATCAATTGCACTCAGTTTAGCAGAGACAGAGTACATGACGACTAGTCAGGTTGCATGCAAGGCCCTCTGGATGAGGAAGATAATTTTTGGTTTGTTTGGTCAGCAGATGCATCAGACGGTGATACATTGTGATAAATAGAGTTGCATCAAACTCTTGGTTAATCCAGTATTCCATGACAGGTCCAAGCATATTGATATTTGGTATCACCATCTCAAAAATTATGTTCAAAGGAGGATTATGTCATTAGAGTACATTCCCATGGAGGAGAAAGATGCAAACATCTTTGCGAAGGCGTTGGCAAGAAGCAAATTTGAATTCCACAGAGGCAAGATCGGGGTAGAAGATAATCCCTTTCTTGTTGAGAGGGAGTGTTGAAATGGCACCCCAAAGTGGGGCTTCTAATTTAATTTAATTTTCCCTTAATTAAATTGGAAGAGAAATTGAAATTTCATCTCATAAAAACTTGCATTAATTAACTAATTATGACCGATTTAGATTAGAAAATTCGAGTTGAGGGTCAGATTGGATGCATGTAGAGTGATTCCATGATTTAAGGGGGTCCAATTGCAGTTATGCATGAGTTGTAATTATTTAACTCAATTAATTCAGTTAAAATCAGTTTAACTAGTTCTAACTGAGTGATGAGCTAGTGAGAGGTCCAATGAATTAAATTTTATTTAATTCAAAATGAGTGATCAATGAGTTAATTGATAATTCACTATAAATAGTTGTTGCATGTTAATTCTGAGGAAGACCCAGTTGAGACAAAGGTTAAAGGGAGATAACTACCATTTGTATAATTAGAAAATTGTACAGGTCAGTTGGAGTTTCTTGATGCATTGCACAATCAATTGGATGGATTTTCGTATTTAATAGGGAAGTAATTAGCCCAAGAATGTATGAGCAAGGCAGGTTAAGTATAGGCAGAGAATTGGCTAAGTATTTGTTCGATTTTGCCTAGATCAATGTGAGACAGTTGGCAGAGTGCAAGAGTTCTCTTGTGAGAGAAAAAAATGTATTGTTTCATGATCCTTGACTTTATACCATATACAATTAGCGGGGTTTTAGATAGAATGATTTCCCCAGATATATCTTGTATTGTGAAATTAATTGCTTCTTTCTCTTACTTGTTTATGTGAATGTGCGACTATGTTTTGTTTCCGCAAATTGTAGAAGGGATTCAGTATCTTGTTTTAGTAAATTATAAGATCAGATTGAATCCTCGTGGTTATATTTTCTACAAAGACATATCTTACAATGTCCATCAACAAATTTTGATGGAGAACTTCTTGACACCAATTCATCTTTCACACACAAACCTTGAATTGGCATTGCCCCATACAATCACTACAAGGAAAAGACCCTCTAGCAGAGGTTATAAAGGAGGTTTTTAGTGTTATAAAATTGGCCAAAAATGTCAAAAAACATTTTCTACAACATCCGTTTATGGTTACGGAGGTTTTGGCCGAGCTTTTAACGAAAATTAAACACAAGCAAAAAAATGGGCGGCCGGAGGTTATTACAGATGTTTTTTTCATCGGTGTGCTACTCAGGATTTAACACACCGTTGCGCACCTGTAGCCGATGCCTCAGGGTGGTCGAAGGAGAATTCACCGAGTCGTTAATGTATAAAAAAACACTGGGCGTAGTGTTGGTGATACAATGCACGGGGCCGTTCTTATTGGTCTTGGGATTTATGTGGTGCCTATAGGTCGTATCAACGCACTGGTACGTAGACTTATAGAAATGCACTGGTTTGCAGTATCACACAAATGCACCGAGATTTATAATTGGTATCAGTATTCGTGCAGTGCCCAGAGGTCATACAAATGCACCAATGCGTATAGACTCTTAAACGCCCCGATGCAAAGTATCACACAAATGCACCGAGATTTATAATTGGTATCGGTATTTATGCGGTGCTTATAGGTCGTACAAATGCACCGATGCGTATAGACACATAAACGCCCCGGTGCATAGTATCACACAAATACATCGCTATTTATAATTGGTATCAGTATTCGTGAGGTGCCCATAGGTCGTAAAATGACATCGGTGCATATAGACACATAAACACACCATAGCGCCATACCGCACAAACGCCTTGATATTTTTAATTGGTTTTGGTATTTGTGCGGTGCCCATAGGTCGTAAAAACACACTGGTGCACTTAAGAATACAAACGCACTAGTGTACAGTAATTGAAGCGCACCGGTTTTCGTTTTGTATTTTTTAGAAACATCGACCTGTGACAGTGCAATTATTGTAATTGTTTTAAATTCATTATTCATCAAAAGTCAACACATCTTATAACAATATTCATATTAATTAATTTTTTATTAATGCATTAGAATGTGTTGTTTGGATTAATTTGTTATATCATATCATAATTATTGTGGTTTTTTAAAATTCATTATTCATCAAAAGTCGACACATATATATCTTATAACAATATTCATATGAATTAAATTTTTATTAATGCATTTGACAATGACAATGGAGAACGCAATAGTGATAATGGAGAATGAAATAGAATAAATTAAAACATATTTTATTATATATATATATATATATATGAATAAGACATTATTTGTCATACAAAATGGGGCAATTATTGGTATCCCTTTGTCTTTCAATTGGGACACTATGTCCATTACATTAAATAAAATGTTTGATTTCACAAACATATCTCAAAAAATACAACGCCTTGCTTTGATATCCAAACATAGTGATCATCATTCTTTGCTTGAACTACTATCACTGCTAGAGCTACTTCCATGACTTCGGTTATTTTTAGGAATATTTTGTTCATGGTGTTGATTGTTTTCTTCTTCTTCACCTTCCATCTACAAACATAAAAATAAACTGTAATGAGTGTATATACATTGGTGAGAATAATGAAAATTGCAATATTAAATAATATACATCAATGTAAATCGAAAAGAAATGACGTACCATTGCAACAATTGACTCATAAACTATACACATTCTTTCAAAACCATGTAACATGCCATATTTCAAGATTTCATCTGTTGTCGTAGTTCCATACTTTGTTTCCTGCAAGTTTTATACCCCATAATAAATCATATATTTAATATAAAAGATTTATTTTTTCTATTAATTATAGACGGAGCTAAGTAAAACAAGATCGATAGATGCTTACAAAGTCCACAATTAAGTTTGGATATGCCAACATATACTCACAACCCATATTGAACCCAATTTCAATTAATTCCTCCGATTTTTCTTCTTTGTATGTTAGCACTTGTTTGAAGACATTCAATGATGATTTTTGTAAAAAAACTTAAAAAATACAAAAATGACATCTAGTTAAGTTGTTATAAGGAAGTAACAATTACTCACAAACTTAGATATCAATCCTTTTCTTCCTTGTCGTCCTATTTTATGCGCTGAATGGGTTCCATTTTCTTTTATTTTCTGCAAGAAAATACTTGAAAATTAATATTTAATGCTAAATTGTTTATTTATTGTACCTAATGATCGAAAAATTCAATGATTACATATTACATTTGAAGCATGTTGTTGTTGAGATGGCTCCTCCCGCGATGCAATTTTGTCCATTTCTTTGACCATTTCCTTGTACACCATTTTGGACATTCCTACTGGTATATTTCTGATATCAGCTCGTTCATCTTTTGAGATTTTCATAACCTTCCTGAAAATGTAACATGACAATAAACTATTTAATTTTAATATTGATATATGAAAAGTAAATATAACAAAAGTGATATTTATAAATAATTCTAGACAAACATTTAAAGGAATATTACTTTTTCATTCCTTTTTTTTTTTTGGTACGTTTTTGCTATTAAAAGTCTGACATGTCTCATTGACCAATTCTCTGAAAACTCTTCCTGTAGTTTAGATAAAATTTGGTTCTTGGAATCATTGGATTGGTTTTTTTATTGTAAGTGGAAAGAAAATCTATACATTCGATCCACTAGATCCCTCAAACTTTTGTATAAGATTTCCCCTTTTTGTTAACCTCCAAAACCACTCCAGATGAGCTAAGGAGCAATTCATTTTCATTTGCATGTTCTATTTTTTTCTTAGAACAACATTCCTTTTCTGAGTTGTTGGTCACTGTAGAACATTAAACATATGTGAATTAATAGACTATTTGACACATGTTATCTAATAATTTTAATTATATTATTAATGAAAACTAAAAAAGGAAACTCATTTTGGATCGATAGAATTTTTTCATTCATCTGATTCATCCTTTTGCAATTTTTCCATCAAGATTTTACGCTTTTCTGGTTCTAGATCAGAAATAATCTTATCGAGTTTCATCATTTTGTGGCTCTGCATGATACACAGTAAACAATACATATTAGTTAAACTTACATATAGTTCAAAAATAATATTTTTTGTAAAGAATTTACAAAGAACTTGCATTTTTTGCTTTTCTTGATGTGTTATCAATATTTTTGTTACTTGATCTCTTGTCAGTCATTTCTTTATCAATCTCAAACCTGTACCATATCATTCATTAATATATTTATAAATAAATTTTCAACTTTTCAAGTAAAAAAAAGACTCAAGTAACTGGTGCGCCATTCATGGTTAACGCATCGATGCTGGTGTGTGGGTGTCTTAGAAACGCACCACACAAATAGTATAATATACCGTACGGTGCTCTATGTCAATAAGGAGCACCGCTGCATTACAAGTCAATCACCGCACCAATTAACCATGATAAAATAATAAAAATCGTCCAGTGTTAGTTTTTGTAGCATAAACCGGTGCCATATTTTACATATGGTGCACCGATACAAAAATTTTATCTTTTAATTTTTTATCACATTACTTACGCGATGCGTTTGTACAATACAGAGCACCGGTGCACTAGGTTATGCCGGATGCACCGATGAAAAAAAAATCTTTTTTATTTTTAATTCACGCAAGGGTCGACATGGATTGGGATCTGACTATGCAAATCGTCCCATCGGTTGGATGTCTTAGGTCTATATTTAGCAATACAAACCCTATAAATCTAAATTGAAAAGTCCTAATTCTGAAATCACAGAAAGAGGGAGAAGAAAGGGCAAAAACAAAAAGAATGTAAGGTTTGTATTTTTTGAAGGTTTTTTTGTTTTGTTTTGTTTTTTTTTGAAACAAAACGTTCATGGTGTGCCATAATGAAATAGCGCACCGGCTGCATATTTTACAATTGGCGCACGGAGAAAAAATATTTTGTTTGTTTTTTTTTAAATTTTTTATCATAGGACTTGAGCGGTGTGCTGAGATAATAGAGCGGACTGGTGCGCTCAGGTACACAGTGCACATCGAAAAAAAAAAAAACTTATTTTATTTTATTTATTTATTTACGCAAGGGCCGACATGGATTGAGATCTGATTATGCAATTCGTCCTATGGGTTGGATGTCTTAACCTTATATTTAGCAATACAAAAATTATAAATATAAATTGAAAAACCCTAATTCTGAAATCACGGAAAGAGGGAGAAGAAAGGGCAAAAACAAAAATAATGTAGGGTTTGTTTCTAAAATGGATTTTTTTTGCGAAACAGCACGTTCGCAGTGTGCCATAATGAAATAGTGCACCAGTGACATATGTTGCATATGGCGCACTGATAAAAATATATTTTATATTTTTATTTTTTATCACTGTATTTTCGCGGTGCGCTGGTATAACAGAGTGCACCAGTGCACTATGTTATGCAGGGGGCACTGAGATTTTTTTTTTTTTTTTTAAATTCACGCAAGGGCCAACATGGATTGGGATCCAACTATGCAAGTCATCCAATGGGTTGGATGTCTTATGACTATACAAACCCTATAAATCTAAATTGAAAATCCCTAATTATGAAATTACAGAAAGAGGGAGAAGAAAGGGCAGAAATAAAAATAATGTAGGGTTTTTGTTTTTAAAAATGGATTTTTATTTTATTTTATTTTGTTATGTTTTTTTAAACTTATGTGGTTATCGTTAATTGCAGAATCTAGATTATCCACAGTATCATAAAACATTGGTCGACGTTTCGAATCCCAACAGGGATCCATCATCAGAACAAGAATGAAGAATGAAAGAAGGTCGCAAAAGGTCAAGGTATAAATAGTGAAGGATTATGATACTTGAGAGGAGCCGACAATAGATAACAATCTTATTTAAATAAATTATTTTTAATTTTAATTTTAATTTTAATAAATTTTAATTTTATTTTTATTTTAATAATAACTAATTTTTTTAATAAATATTTAAAATTTAAAATTTTAATTTTAATTTAAAAAACCCTAAGTGCTTAAATTAAAATTAATAAACTAATTAACAATGATTTATATAATAAACCCTAAGACTTAAATTAATCATACTAAACTAATTCTTATTAATTTTCATTTAATGTCTAAAATTTTAATTAATTATAATTAATGTCTAAATTTTATGACTAAAAATATTTTAATTACATCTTGAGGTTTTTAATTCGTAACCTAAATTTTAACCTAAACTAGAATATACCAATTATTAAATTGAGTGTAATTAAATAAGAAGAAGAAATATTTATTAATTATAAATACATTTTTTTATATATGTTAATAAATAAATGATAATAATTAATGAATGTTAATATAATTAATTAAAACCTAATAAGTTATTATAATTTATTTAAATCCTAATCAGTTATTATAATTTATAAATTACTTTTAACTGAAATATTTTAAATTTTACTTCCCCTCACTGATAATAATTATTAATTAATTAATTTTTATAAATAGAATAAAAATTAATTAACACAAATAATTATTATTTTTTTGTAAATATGATTAATCTATTAACAAGGGAGTAAAATTACATCGTGACCGTAGTCAAAACTACTGCCCTAGTGAAAGGCATAATTGTCAAGAGAAACACATATGGAGACTGCCCAATGACAGGGAAACCAGTCTGGAATAGTTTACCAAAACCCACGTAGGGGAGAAATTTATGATCTTCCTGAAATTGCAGAGTTTGCATGTATCCAAAAATGAACAAAAATAAGCAAAAATTTCACATAGCAGTTTGAACAGAAACATGCCCAATTGTATGGGCCGCAAGGTAAGATAGCAAGACCACAGTGAGCAAATTAGTCATTTGGAGGCTCTTCAACTATACGGCACCAACCTGTAGCACGCAGATCCCTGGCAAGAGCAGCTTCGTATTCGGAGAGACCTGGATCAACTGGCGCCATCTCAACATCAGGAGCGCTGCGAGCTTGAGCATCCAGAACCTGCATTGACACACTGTCAATCCCCATCTGGAGGTTCGAAGTCTGTGCAATATCCGATCCAAGGCCCGTCAGATGAGAGCTAGGCTCTCCTAACAAGGATTCCTCATGGAATACCACCGTAAAGTGAGCAGTAATCCTTGGGCGGTTCAGAGCATTGTTGAAAGTGAAGCGCACAGAGCCAGTTGTGGGAGTAGGCAAGGTGGCAGGGGCTCGGGGAGCAGGGGAGCCCAAACAGTGGCTGGAATCAAGAAAACACCCTCTCCCACTGCGGGTGTGAGGGTAGTGGCCGGAAAAGATACCATTGGAGAGGGAAGGCGAGTTAGAAGAAGCGCTGGAAGGCGCGTGCGAAGGACGGCCCCTGGTGCCGCCCCTGCGGCACCACATTCGGTGGCGCAGCCGAGGCATAGGGGAGACGACAGCCACGGGGTCAAATTGAGGCCGAGCAACAGCGATGACAGGGCAAGAAAAATTCGAAAGAAAGCCAGAGGCCCGAGTGAAGTGCCAAAGGTCCAACGGAGGCAACTCCACTAAAGGACCAAGGCGGGGCTTCAAAATAGCTTCCCCCTTCAAGCAGCGAGAGGCAGCAGGAATGCTAGAGCCGACACCATACAGGCTGAAACCAGAATTGAGGCCAGAGGTCAGATAGAAAAGCGAGTGGCACGACTGAAGTGGCTCCACATAAATCCCATTGCCCCGCTTCAATTTATCTTCCCCTCTCACGCATCGAAAAACGCCCATCATAACTGAAACATTGAAGAGAGCCGAGGTCACCAGCATGCTGGAGCATGCGAAGGCATAAACCAGAGCGGTGGACATGACATGAAATCCTGAACCCTTTGAAACAATACCTTTGAACTCTGCGCAACTTAAATGCCAGGATCCGTCGAACAGTGGCCAAATATCCTCCATGTCCTGGGCAGGCAGGTGTCGTCCCACCTCGCCCCACCCCTGTCCCAGCAGGTGTCGTCCCACCTCGCCCCACCCCTGTCCCATCAAGCTAAACGCCCGTCTGTACCCCCGCATCCAGGATAACACAAATAATTATTACAAGTGAGTGAAAACTGCAAAAAAAAGTAAAAAAAGCTGCAGAAAAAATTAAAAAAACAATAAACTTTGATTTTGTTCTTTTACTGCATAAAAAAAACTGCAGAAAAAGTTAAAAAAAAAAAAAAACTTTGATTTTTTCTTTTATTGCATAGAAAAAATTGCAGAAAAAAGTAAAAAAAAAACAATAAACTTTACTCACATCGTTTGAAATTCTATGGTACAAGGTTTGAATCACCAGAGGTTTGGAATTCTGATTGTCTAAATACTTCTGTTCGAACGTATTTCCCTGATCCACGGTGCTCTCGTGCTCTGTTTGCTCTAGGTATATAACTTGCAAATATCTGGCTGAATTTTTTTGCAAAAATAGTGAAATAATGAAAAGTGTTTAGTATTTAAAGAAATGTTTTATGAAATTATATTTTCGAAAATATTTTGCCGCCCATTTTTCAATTTACTGTTTTTTTTTTCACTTAAAGAAAATAGAGTTGCGCTTATTTTATTTGGGCTATTCGTCACCGATGCGTCCCTTAATCGAACCGCACTGGTGCGTCGAGGTATAAAATGACACCGGTGCGCATTACCAAAAATTCACTTGTGCAACCATCTGTACATTACGCACCGAAATTACATTTAGATGTGTGCACAAAAATTTATTGTTGTTTTGCTCAAATGCAAGGAGAAAATATCATATATTATATAGAATGAACAATTCTTCAAAATCCAGCTCGTTCCATAATATTTCTCAAAGTCCATCGCGGAGTTCTCCCTATCCATCTCGAGACGTAATATTTACTTCAGATTTGTTTTATATTTTCACTATTTACGTGAATTTATGTTTTTTATCCATGCAGTCAATCATGCACAGCTTAATTAAATTTATAATGTATAAAAATTTGTAGGTTCATGCAAAATCAACATCGAGTTCAGATGCACAAAATATTCAAACTATTCGAAAATGTCGGAAGTTCTTATTAGGAGCTGCATTTTTGCAAGGCGCATTTGGTAGATGAAAATTGACAGCTGCTTCACCCTGCCAATTGTAACAATATTGCATCTTCTAGCCACAATCTCGGGACAATGATGGTAATTATAATTATAATTGTTTGGTATATATATTGATTAATATGTAATTATTTCAATGTCAAACCAATTTATAATCATGCAATATTGTCAACGTGGTTACTAATTGATATCATATATTTTGTACTAAACATGTTCAATTTTTCTTTTTTTAATTATTAGGATTCTAGTGATGATGAACGACCTACCTATCATCTTCCGTTGCACCTCACGACAATGTCAAATAGAGAGAAGACTGAATTAAGAGAGAAGATTGAATTAATAGAAAAAATAAGAGAGGAACAGTACCAATAATTGTTGAATCAACCACCGATTCAATTCCTACGACATCCATCTTCACCAATTAGGAATGACTACAACAATAGTAGTTCTTCACAAGCTGGCAATGGAGGAAATCAAATAGAGTTTGGTATGGATGATTACTTAAGGGATACGACTGCCATGGAGACAGTGTTGTTAGATGCATTCTAAAATGATGATTAGCTAGGGGACGATGCTCATATCGCTGACACCTTTTTTGAAAGCCTTAAATTTGCTTCCACCACCCCTCTCTTTAGATCTGGCGGTTAGTCAAAGTTTACCCAGTTAGGGACAACGATGTTACTGTACAACTTGAAAGAAAAGTTTGGCTTTTCGAATGCATGTTTCTCGGAAATTTTGAGGTATGTTACCATAAAGTACTCCCTTATATAAATTTGAAATATAATCAGTACACTACAATGAAAATTAAAAATGGTAAATTGTATAAATGTTAATAATTATATCGACATTAATGTACATTTATTAATATATTTTTCCATGATCACCAACTACAGGTTATTCAAAGATAAGGTTCTTCCGAGTGATAATGTCTTGCTCGGTAGCTGCGAAGAGGCAAAGAAATTGTTGAAAATGTTGGGTGTTGAGTACATATCATATCATGCATGTTTAGATGATTGTATTCTATATAGAGGAGAATATGCAGACAAAGAGATGTGTCCGAAATGTGGGCATGACAGGTATGATAAATCAAAAAAGAAGGGTAAATCACGTACTAGTCCTCCTTTTAAGATATTGAGGCACATGCCTATAATCCCAAGGATTAAAAGGCTATTTCGTTGCAAAGAATTAGCTATGTTGCAGGGATGGCATGCCTCACACAGAAGTGAGTTTGGATTTATGCGAATCCCAACTGATTCAATAGCCATGAAGCATATACAAGATAAAAATTCAAGGATGAAGTATGAATTCTACGACTCAGCATAGCCATGGATGGCGTCAACCCATATTCCCTCCAGAACACCAACTATTCTGCTTGGCCTGTAGTAGTGATTAATAACAATATCCCCCCATGGTTGTCCGTGAAGAATGAACATCTTATGTTGGCTCTCATAGTACTTGGTAGAAGAAAAGTGAAGAATATGGATGTCTACTTACAACCACTGGTGGATGAATTGAAGGAATTATGGGATGGGATAAATGTATACGATGTATCAAGACCCATCACAGCAGAGAGGAGTTTTACGTTGTATGGCATATGTGCTTACACGACACATGATTCTCCAGGCTTAGGAGTTTGCTCTGGTAAATTACATGTTTAATTTATTGATTTGTTTATATACGTAACAATATTATTTCACATATTAGTTATTTAATTCGTTGTAATATTTGTTCTTATCTTCATGATATTCTTTAATGTGCCATGCATATTAATTAATGTATACAAATATAATCTTGCAATTCTTGTAACAAAAGGGTATTTTGGATGTAAACGTTGTGGACCTTCTCTGAAAGCTAGATGGTCCAAGGACCTACAAAAGCCAGTGTATGATTGCTCCATGGTATTCCTACCAGAAGAACACTTTTAGAGAAGAGCAGCATCCGCTTTCAATGGTGAACGAGAGAGAACCCAAAGGCCTCCAATAATGACACCAGTTGAATGGCTTAGAGCATATGAGAGAGAGAAGGAGAAGGAGTTCATAGAAATGTTCGATTCAAATGGGGAGCCTATGTTCGATGATCCAGATTTCTTCGACACCTATGTTGAGAAATTGCACACTAGGATGAAAAGGAAATCTATCTTTTATGACCTCCCATATTGGGATCATCTTAAGATTACCCACTTATTAGATCCCATGCATATATTTAAAAATGTTTCTTCTTTATGGAGGCACATATCATCGAAACAAAGTGACACATTGGCTGTTAGGAAAGATCGTATTACTTCAAAAACTAAAAAGAAACGTTGGAAAAGATGATTGGAAAGTACTGGATCAAAGGAAGGCGTTGGTCCCTCTAATTCATGGTTTTTCAAAGAAGGTGATGTCCCATGGATTTAAAAAAAATATGATATATCTTTGGCAAAGGAAGTTATAATGGATGTGAGGGTTCCAACTTCATACGGGTCTTCACTATGGCGCTGCTTCACCGTGGATGACTATTTTTCGGGGTTGAAATCGCATGACCATTTGAATCTTCTAAGAGTACGTATAATGCCAAAAGAATGATTTTATTATTTGTTATATTAATAAATTTTATCCCATGTGGGGATCATAAAACATAACTAGTTTTGTATATTATAGCATGTGTTTATAACTTTTCAGTGTCATTATCTTTTGTTCGTGCATGGGTGTGTGAAACATGAATTCCCTCAAGACCTAAGACGTGCCATATCTAAATTATTGGCATGTGTATGTTGGATCACGTCAAAGGAGATTCATGTGGCTAGCATTCCACGGTGGCATCAAGAGATAGTTGAGATTGTTTGTATGTTTGAGAAGGAACTGCCGATGGGTTTCATGGACTTACAAGTTCATCTTCTAATCCACCTAGTAGATGAGGTTGAATTAGTTGGGGTGGTTTCTTGTCGTTGGATGTTCTTCTTAGAGAGGTACATGAAGAAATTGAAAGGTTTTGTTTGACAAAGGGAAAAACCCGAGGGGTATATGGCAGAGGGGTACATATCGTATGAGTCTTTCTATTATGCCAGTGAGTACATCAAGTAGATCGACAATAGACCAGGTGTGATGATTTGGTACGATGAAAGGGATGGAGACTAAAGAGAAGGGGAGTTGCTCCAAAGGAGTGGAGAAAAGCACATGATAAAGAGTAAGCAACTTATAATTTTTCAAATTTACAAAAGTAATTAATATTCATGTTGAACTTCAATATAATGTATATTTTGATCTCTAAGCACTATATAATGTTGGTTTGATTTCATCAGCGAATGTAGAAATTGAAGAAATCAATAAATTCATTCTTTACAATTCTGAAGTGACACAACCGTGGGTCGCATTGTACGAACAAAAGAAGATGAAATGGGATAGTGACAGGAAAGAATTTAGACAGTTGAATGGTAGAAGTGTGCCTTATCCCGATCATTTAAAAGAAAATATGACAAAAATATGCCCCAATAGTTGGGTTGCTGACCAAGTCAGAGAGAAACACAGTGCTACCAGTCGTTACCCGCGTGCTGAAGAGAATGCGCTAAACGTAGGGATTGGGTGCAACAACTCGGTAATAATCTTTTTAATTTATATGTAAATTTGAAACTTATATTAAGACATCTACATTTCATATTTTAACTGTTGGGTTATGATAAGACAAATGACACTATGATTTTTTTAACTTTTTTATAATTGGTGCATTTCTTCCCATCTATGTGGGCATATGAACAACATTTTCGCACAGAAAATGCCGATGTTGGAAACAACACACAAGACTGTGGAGTGGAAGTTGAGTTCGATCAATCTAGTCGATCTAACCACCGTGATAAAAACCTAGTATGAGGGACGTTAGGTTAAGTCATAAAGATACAAGAGATCATTGAAGTGGATTTCTCTTCTTTCCAATGTGTTATTTTTAGGTGCAAGTGGTGGGAAACCTTTGATTGGAGTAATGTAAAGGAAGATCGCGATAGTAGGCTGATATGTATCAACTCTAGAAAGATGTGGGATGAAGCTAAGGAGCCCTATGTTTTCCCTAAACACTGCAACCAGGTGTTTTTTTACCCAGATGTGTTGGATAGGGATTGGTGGTTCGTATTGACACATGACCCTAGATCAAATCATATTTTTGAGAACAATAGTGTTATCATGCCATGCAAGCTGGAAGATAATAAGGGTGATCATGAGAACCGAGAGTGATATGGTACATGCGTTATTTCATCAATATTTATACTTTTTAAGATGTGGTTTTCAAAAAATTATAATATGTATTTCGAATTAATTGGTAATTTGCATTGTGTTAATGTTAAAATCAATAATTCACTTGATAATTATTTGCAATTATGTTGATCTCAAAAACAATGGCGTACTGTATAAATTAGTTCTTTTTTTTGTATCTAAGATCATAATAAAACAATGATAATTCTAAAGTACATGAATTTATTTGCATTATTTTATAAACTTTATTATGTTACAATAAATCATATTATTCTAGATTTATTATCTTACAATTATTTAAAATTTACAAATTTACAAATTTAAAAAATTAAAAAAAATCATTTCACATTAATATAATTAAAATTTTACAAATATTTTACATACAATTAGAATTAGAATTAGAATTACAATTACAATTTTACAATTTCACATACAATTACAATTACAATTTTAGAATTTTACATACAATTACAATTTTATAATTACAATCAATTCATAGTAATACAATTACAATTTTACAAATATTTTACATACAATTAGAATTAGAATTACAATTACAATTTTACAATTTCATGTACAATTACAATTACAACTACAATTTTAGAATTTTACATATATAGATTACCATTTTACAAATTAAAAAATTACAATTACAATTACAATTTTACAAAGTTACATATATACCATTACAATTACAATTTTAGAATTTTACATACAATTAGAATTACAAATATTACAATTTTACAATATCATGATTATTTAGTATTAAATTAATCAATAAACATCACGTTCATGATAACCATCGTACAAACATCATATTTGAATAAAAAACACATTCAAAATCACTAACATCATCGTGATCCTGATCATCTAACAAAACACAATTAACATTATATATTAACATATTCATCACAACACAAACATCAAATATACATCTAATGTCAAATAACTCATGCTATCATCACATACAGATTAAATGCACATATCTAACATGACCTAACAATATACACATCATGATGATCTCCAACATGTAAATTAAGTACAACTGCAACATGAACATAAAATACATGGACCATATAGACATATATCTATAACTGAATAATGTTAAAAATATACAACTATAATATAAATGTCATGGATCAGCAGGTGGTAGTACAATATCAATATTAGTACTAGTGGAGGCCTGCTCAGTCAATGGTGTAGCCTCGATGGTCGATGGTCCAACCTGCTCATGATCATGAGTACTGATGGATGTTGCAGGCTACTGACTGGACGTGGCCGATGGTCCAACCTCATCTCCATGATGACTGCTGCTGGATGCTAGTGGAGGCTCATGCTCATTTGACGCGGCGTGAGGTGAACGATCATGAGATGAAAAGTCGCTGCTCGTGGACTGTCCATCACCTGCTACGTCACGACCACGCCTATAACGTTCAACAGTCCTCGTTAGTTGCGTAAAAGCTGTCGTAACTCCTACGACATGTTGCTTCAGGCTGTACATGTCACGCGGCATGCCTCTCCACATCTGTAATAGCCTATCATCGGCCTCTATGTCTCTGTAATGAGAGGGCCTAATGCCCGCCTCAACAATCAATGCATTGAGTTGGTCGCCCAACTCCATCTGGTATCTAACATCATGTCAACCGCGCCTAGCACCAGCCTCCTGATGATCCTCGGCATCTGGCATGCCCTGATCATCATTTGGATCCACACTTGGATCATGTGGTACTAGTGTCGGCATCTCCTCGCCATCAAAAGAGCCAATGTCTGCAAAATATATACAAGTACACAACAATAATTAGACAATTTCATTACACAATTTAATAAAAACAAGTTAAATAACATGCTAGAATAACTTTAAATATATAAAACAATAATATTACCTCTATCATCTGGAGGCTCATAAGCTATGAAGAGGATGTTGGCACACCCTCGCCAATCCAAACCCGTGTAAGGACATGGGACCATAAGGAAGGGATGCTCATCAACACTGGCTAGCAACTCCAGTGCATCCTGCGATATCCTCGCAAAAAACTCAGTGTCACCCCTCTTGGGCATCATCTGCCCCCACATGTGCATACGTGCCTCAAACGTCGTCCTACGAGGCTGCCGAAGAAAAGTAGGCCTCATCTCTAGAAATCTCTCAAAAAATAAACAAAAAACCTCTGAAGCAAAAGGGAAGTTCACCCTCCCTTGTGCATGAGCATGTCATCTATCTAAGGCTATACAAAACTGCTGCAAAAAAATGGCAGACCACCTAACAAGTCGTGGTTCTTGTATTAAATAATCAACATAATATAGAAGTGGGCAACTAATGTGTTTCCTGTCACTGTTGTTGTGCGAAATGGTCGAAATGATAAGTGAGACACTGCACCTCCTCCCTACCAAATGCACCAATACGTAACTGACCACCAGCAACCCGAAACTCTACAGGGGACAATACATTTTCTCCAATGTACCTCTACGAGTAAACTAACTGACTCCCTACTACACAGCTAGCTGGAACCTCTAGGAATGAGGGAAAATCCACCCCTCTCCTCGATAGCCATGTAATGAAGTATATATCCTCCTCAGTGGGCATGTACCACTGGTTGATACCAAATCGGAAGGCCTGTTGCTGGGCATTCCACCTTCGGATAAGATGTCTCAAAAACAAACTATGGCCCTGTAGGGAAGTATCCTCCTCATAGAACTTGAGGAGGCCTACCTGCCTTAGGAGCCCCTGCATAGCTGCTGTAATAGGGCGAGGGTGCACACCCCTCTCCCTCTCTTGTGCCTCCCACAGGCGAACCATGTTATTCTGCTCCGCCTATTATTGTTGTTGTTCTCCCTCTTCTCTCATTTCACGTCTCTGAATGATTGACATATTAAACAAAATTATTTTATTAAATGAGACATGTATTTAGAAATATACATATATAATTTTTTTTTGAAAAAAAATAATAAAACAGTCAGTGTGTCAAAAACATAGTCACGCACTGGTACCAGTGCATCTTTCTATGGAGCGCACCGGCCTCAGTTCACCTAATAATATTAAGTGCCCCGATGACAGTGCTCCAGAAGAATTTATAGCACATTGTTGACTATGTACGGTGTGAGGAGGGCAGTGCGCTGATGAAATCCTATGCCCTAGGGCGTATAGTTAATTCAACAGACCGACCTCCTACCATTGTGACATAGTGAACGGTGCGGCCTTTTACAAGGCTGCACCGTTGACCTAGGTGAAATACGGAAAGCCGTGCGATGACAAAAATAGTTGCCCCAGGGCTACTATTTTAGTCAACACATCGCGTCGTAGCTATTCCACTAGGTCAATGGTGCGGTCGGATAACCGACCGTATCGTACTTTAAAAAAAAAATTAAAATAACATGGTGCGCCTTCGGTACCGCCCCGGAACCAGCGCGGATACTGTTAGCATCGGTTTACCAGGATGCATCGTTCACAATGTGGAATAGCGGCAACATGGTGTGTTGATAAAATTACCAGCCCTGGGGCGGATAATTTAGTCAACGCACCATGTTGTTGCTATTCCACACTGTCAATGGTGCGGCCTGGTAAACGACTGCACCGCACTTTTTTTTTTTTTTTTAAATAACACGATGCGCTTATCGATACCACCCCGGAACTGGTGCGGATACCATTAGCACTGGCTGCGGTGCGGCCTGTAAATTTACAAGCAGCACCGCAAACTAGTGCGAGCCGAACAGGTCGAGCGCACTGCGCGACAATTTTTTCTTTTTCCTTTTAAATGGTTAATTTTAAGGTTATTTGAAATTCTAATCTGCTAGAAGGCTTAATTATGGAAAAAAAAAGAAAAATACCTGTACATTTTCTCGTCAAGGAGGCATATTGGCTGTATAATTTGCAAAATAAAAATTTTCCACCGTTTTGCAAAATTCAAGCTGGAGATTGGTAGGCAATGCACAACAGCAGTGCATGCAATGAGTGTAATGGGAGCACTAATGTCAGGGTGGCTCAGACAAGGATAAATTGCACCGGTGCTTGAGAGCTCTGTAGCATTGACAAAAGTGAAAAATGTGGTTTTTTGGCCGTAATTTTTTTTATTATTTAACCTTGTTCCGGTGCGCAGGATTTTATAGGCACACCGGTGTTTTTGCTTCATTCCGCACCGGGCGGTTTCTGTTTTCGCACGCTTTTTATGAGGCACCAGTGCTCTACAGTAATACAACGCACTAGAAGGGTGTGTACGGAACACACGGTGTCCGGTGTGCCAATGTTTTGTGCGGTTTTTTGGCCCTAATTTTTTTTTTAAATTTAACCCCCTTCTGGTGCGCGGGGTTCTATGGATGTACTGGTGCATTTTCGTCATTCTGCACTGGGCGGTTTTTGTTTTCGTGCACCTTTTATGAGGCACCGATGTGGGTGCTCTGTAACGCACCAAGGCGCTATAGTAATAAAAGGCATCGGGCGGGTATGTACGGAGTGCATGGTGTCTGGTGTGCCAATGTTTTGTGCGGTTTTTTGGCCGTATTTTTTTTGTATTTAATCTTGTTCTGGTGTGTGGGGTTTATGGGCGCACCGGTGCGTTTTCGTCATTTCGCGTCGGGCGGTTTCTGTTTTCACGCACTTTTTATGAGGCATCGGTGCGGATTCTGTGTAAAGCACTGGGGCACTACAGTAATAAAACGCATCGGACGGGTGTGTACGGAGCGCATGGTGTCTAGTGTGCCAATGTTTTCTGCGGTTTTTTAGCCGTAATTTTTTTTTTATTTAACCCTGTTCCAGTGTGCGGGTTTTATGGGAGCACCAGTGCGTTTTCTTCATTCTGCACCAGGCGGTTTCTTTTTTCACGCGCTTTTTATGAGGCACCGATGCAGATGTGTTGTAAAGGCCCGATGCGCTACAAAAACAAAATGCACCGGGCAGGTGTGTACGGAGCGCACGATGTCCGGTGTGCCAATGTTTTTTGTGCACCGGTGCTTTCTTGTGTTGAACGCATCGGTGCATTTTACGGTGATAAGCGCACCATACGAAATACATCCGCAAACACCTCCGCACGCCAACCTCCTCTAGTAACCTCCGCTAGAAACGAATGTCTGGGGTATTTTTATAAGGGGTTTCTCAAAAACATCCGCTAGAGGGTCTTTTCCTTGTAGTGAATAGATCACTAGACATCTTATTAACATTTTCACAATGACTTATGCTATATGATTGAAATTGACTTGCAATATTTTTTGCTTCTCCATGCACTTGTTTTAACTTCTCCGTTTTGACTTGGTACACGCATTTCATCTGGTTGCACACAAGTTCAGAATTGGTGAAAACTACAGTTCCATTGGATCCATACTCCATATTTGTTCTTAAGCCTTCTATCAGTGTAATATAATATGCTTCATTGTTTATTGTCCTTCCACGTGCATTCCTTTTCATTTGGAGGACTTTGTTCGTCACAATATAGTATAGCATATAAGTAATTATAGCTTGTCCTAGATTGGGATAACAAAAAAAATTCCATGCATGATGTCCATTTTTCAACCATGTTTAATGGATTTTTTGATCCCTGTAAAAAAATATTCAATAAAATGAATAATATATTTATTTTTTGAAAATGAAATAGATTATAGGAGAATGATATATATATATATATATATTGGGATGGAATGATGGAATATTATACGATCTGTTGTGATGAACTGCCTTACTGGAATAATAATGGCAATTTACAAATCAATGCAATTGGGAAAATGTCTTAAAAAATGTTCTCATGTTGGAATGCACAAGAATAACATTCAAACACATTCTACACTACATTTATTTTCCATATCGTTAGAATCAACATGATGAGGAGAATAAAGTGATGAAAGTATCCAGAGAATATTCATTAATCTTCATCCTCAAAAAATTCAACAAGTGTAGGGCTTCAAGAGTTTCCTTCCTTCTGGGGCCTCTTGTCTATTGGATTTTCCAATGGATGTAATCCATGACGTACATAAAAAGCATTCAAGAACCGATGTTGGCATCAATGACCACCATTCAAAAATCTCCCCCTTTGTCATTGATGACAATACATACCCCCCCTGCGATCACTACTCCCCCTGAATCTAATATTTTTTTCCTAATTTATCTCCCCCTTTGACATCAATGGCAAAGAGTTAATCCCCCTGATGAAATATCTTCCTTTGTCTTCCTGCAAACATTAAAGAAATTTTGAGGTAAAAAATGGGCCTTAAAAATATACAACAAAATCAACTTTATAAAAACCAATAGGATTCAATATGATGATGTCAACCATGGGGGATTATTCAACATTTTTGCAGGAAAAAAAAAAAAAAAAAACCACTACTTTTTCTACTCATATTTTCAACTTATCTTTGTACGATTTTACTCAAATTTCCAAAGACATCACTCGTTGGATGCAGAATTAATTTTTCATCCAAAAATTACCCATGTTGCATACTTTTGAAGGACCTTACTACACAAAAAATGAGAAATACATGAAAAAATGTGATTTCAATATTGTTTTTTCATGTATTTCACATGTTTTCTGTAGTAGGGTCCATCGAAAGTATGCAACATGGGTACTCCTTGGATGAAAAATTAAATTTTGCATCCAACGAGTGTTCTCGCTCGAAATTTGAGTAAAATCATAGGGAGATAAGTTGAAAATTTAGTTGAAAAAGTAGTTTTTTTTTAAGATGGACCCTACTACACAGAAAATGAGAAATACATGAAAAAAAAAGTTTTCAATCTTGTTTTTTCAAGTATTTCACATGTTTCCTATAGTAGGGTCCATCGAAAATATGCAACATGGGTTCTCCTTAGATGAAAATTTTCGCTCCAAAACTTGATGAGGTAATCTAATCTTAATTAATTATTTCCACTATTATTTTATAATATTCCTTAGGAGGCCCATTTTAGATCTCAAAATTTCTCTAATGATTGTCTGTCTCATTTTGAATGTTTTTCTCCCTGTGACATGCTATGTTTTTCATGGCTTACCATAACTGATTCTATTTGTCAATATGCATCAATGACAATGAGTCATTTTCCATGAATGCTACTCCACTGAAACATCCCTCAATCTTGAACGCTACTCTGACGACTTCTACCATTTACCAACCTATCAAAGGAGAAATTCTCAAATGTGCATCTACTGCTATATGGACTCCCCCTCTTCAATAATCATAGGATAGTGAGTTTCCAAACTCGAACGTTTAGAATTATACATGAACCTAGGTTGCTTCAGGATCATCCTAAACCTTGACATCTTCCTTTTCATCGATGGATTCATCTTTGTTTTGCGACTTCACAAATCCTAAGAGCATGACTGTTGGGATTTATTCATTTACTTAATCTTCTTACTTTTGTTTTCTTCTCCAGACCTTCTTGTTCCTGATATTGAATTTCTCCTTCATGGAATATTTCATCTTATATATGAAATCATGAGCTATGTGTCTAAAGTTATGGCATTTGTAACATTTAATGTTTAACCTGAATGATGGATTAACTGGCATATACATTTTGTTGACCTAGCTATTTTAATATTTGTCTTGCACTTCAAAAACCTTGCTTCTATGGTTTTGATAATTTTGTTGATAATCATCCTTGTCATACATTTTGCAATCCCTAGCCATATTCCCGAAGTTAGGATATGAGAAACAATAACCATTAAACATATTAAGGTACTTGGATGAGTTGTCTTGTTCTGAAGATCATGTAAAGACATTCTTTCTGGGGGGAGGTACAACCCTTTGTTGAGCACTTACTTCTTGGAGCATCAACATTTCCTACCTTTTTTTGTCCAATTATATTTTGCCTTTGAGGGATTTTTCTATCAAGATTTTTGTCAATATTTCTTTGCGATGGGTTGGAGCTTGTGTCTTTCTTGGATGAAGGTTTACCTGCATAACAAATACCTGTTTTAATGCATGGAGATCTTTGGCAACCTGCAATATCATCTAAAGTTAGTGTGCTCTTCAACCTTTTGTTCAACTTTTCATTGTCAAATCTTAATGATACAACTTCTTCTTGTTTCATGCAATCGTCTTCTTTCTTCTGAATTTGACAATTTTTTTCTTCAATTCTTTTGGCTTCTTCAATTTGGCTCTTCAGATAGATGTTCTCTCACATGATAACAAGTCTCATCTCTTCTTTCTGCTTCTTTTTCCTTCATCTCTAAGTGAGGAATTCCTTGTTCCTTTTCATCAATGACACAATCCTTCCTTTCAACATCCTGCATTTACTTCTTAAGCATGTTTATTTCTGCAAAAAATACATCAAGTTCCTTTTTCTTTTGACTAAATTCTACCTGGAACTGGCTTTTCAAAAGTTTTCATCTTTCTTCCACCTATTCTACATGCAACTTTAGGAGGGTGACATTTTCTTCGAGAATGTGATTATTCTTCTTTACTTTCTTAAGAGCATTAATCAATTCTCTTTCCATGCCTTCTACTACTTCTACTTCTTCTTCGTCATCATATTCTTTGACTTGAGAATCTACTTGATTTGAAGCATGATCATTATCATCTTTATCTTGACCTGCATAGAAATTTTGAAGTTTCTCCCAAAGTTGTTTAGCTGATGAGCATTGACTTACATTGGATTTCACAAAATATGGAAAGACACTTAAAAATGGTATTCATGGTATTTGAATTGTATCTTCTTGATTCATCAGTAGAAGTATTTCCAAAAACTACAAAATCAAATACATCATATCCAATAGATCCCAAATAGTCTTTCATTTTACCTTTCCAAAATTCAAAGATCGATTCATTGAACACAAGAATTCGACCAACATGTTTATGTTCATTAGTTGTAATAGGTTTTGAAACCATTTTAATACTAGAGGCTTCCGTTAATTCCTTTGAACGATTGACGGCTTGCTTCCTTGGCCTTCCTATCTTGATTTACCTTAGATCTACCTTCCAGTTTTTGGGTTGTAACTGAAGGAACCAACCATGATTCCAATTGTTGGAAACATTAAGAGGGAAGTGAATTGATTTTTCCTTTCAATCAGTTAATTTTTTAACCTTCAGAACATTAAAATTCATATTATAATTAGATCAAACATCAACATCACATCACACGAAGAGTAAATAACACCATTCAACAATGCACGACATCAAGACAATACAAATTTTTTTTAGGTGGAAACCCTTTCAGGAGAAAAACCACCAAAATCTTCTTAATATAAGTCTTTAAAATTTACATCAATTAGGAAGCTCCAATTTCCAAGATTTACAACATCAACTTCAGTAGGATCCAACCCCCTGGTTTATAGGTTCCAACCTGAATGATGCTACAACACCCTAATTTACCACTCCAACTAGAAGGGCGCTCTAATGCCCTGGTTTACAGGCTCCAACCTGAAGGACACTCCAACACCCTGATTTATCAACTTCAATTGAAAGGATACTCCAACACCCTACGCGAGCTCCAACCTTCCCTAGCATCACTCTGTCACTTTGAAGTGTTCTCAGGCTCAAACTTGAAGGAGACTCTACTATCCTACCTTGCAACACCCTGCCACCCTTTCAACAAGCAAACCATCTTTCACAATTTTCAAATAGTATCCACCTGTGCTCAATATCAATCATAAATCAAAGCAATCTGTTGACTCTATTGATCTACAATATTGGCATAAGGTCCTCAACAGCAATAACAACTTTCTCTGTTTTTTTTCCAACAATCCATAACCAATGTGATCCCTGCAATACAATACTTCTCACTATGAAACCCTAGTGTTGCTTAGCAAGCCTTTATATCAAACCCTAATTATAATCCTCTTGATAATATTCTGCTTCTGCTTCAATCCACATACAATGTAGACCTTACATAATACCGACATTTGTTATTTGACAACATTTAAAATCTCATAAGATATCCACTACAACATCATACTGGCACCTCTCTTAGCAATATAAAATACTCGTGCATTATACACACAAGCTTATAATTTGTCAACACTTCCTCATTTCTCCATAACATTTGCAAATACAAGGCTTGTACACAAAAATACATCAATAATGAATACTACATAGCATCCATTACACACTTGGACTATAGATATAGCATATTTGCACACAAGCATGAGCAATGTGCTCTCAAAGCCTTACACAGTTCTAGCCAGTCTGATCTTTGAAATAAAAACGCTAATTAGAAAATTAGAATAATCAAACCCTAGCAACAATTTTGCTCAACAATATAGCAAGTTTCAGCAACATATAAACCCAAGAAACTTATTGACAGATACTGACCAATAATTATGCAAATATAAATTGTTGAGATTCAACAAGATGATGATCCTAGTTAAAATTAAGCACCTACACTAGGTGGGGTCTGCAGGCTATTTTTAGGTGTATGTCTATTTTTAGAATGTTGAGCATATTCTATTTATAGCATGAGTCTATTTATAGATGGTTGAGAAAATTCTATTTATAGATGAGATTATATTTTTAGATGCATGGGTGAAGTCTATTTATAGATCGCATGTCTAAAAATAGATTACATGTCAATTATTATTAGCCCTTAATAATAATTAGACAATAAATAATAATCTATTCTCTTGAAGCACTTGATTTCAGTTAACTGATGTGGCAAACCAGTTCACTGAAGGAATTTCGAGTTCAAAGGTTGGTTGGTGGGACATGCTAGTGGACTTCGTTGTAACTGAGTGATACAAAGTTGTAACAGAGTTGGATGTGTAGTTATGTGAGTTGTTATTTAGTTTAACTCAGTTAAGTGAGTTAAACTCAGTTGTGCTAGTTGTAACTAAAGATACACTAGTGAGAGATCAGTGAATTAATTATTTAATTAATTCACAAGCAGTGGTCTCTCATACAACTGAAGAAATACTATTGTTAACTACATGCATGTCAGATCTAGTGGAGACCCAGTTGAGAGATAGGTGAAAGGGTCTATTTGACTATCCGTTGTGACTATAGTGGGTGCACAAGTGCAACCAAACACACATTGGAGATTCCAATGAGGATTGTGCAGTCAAGGAAAGGCAAGATCAAATTCATTCAGGGATCTTCATTAGCAGGGATTGCACAGTGGAGGCAGGCTGCCAAGGAGGCAGTAAATTGGTGCATGTTTATGCCAATTTTTATATGATAGTGTGAGACGATTGTATATTGTACTGAGAGATCTTAGATTAGAGTTTTGTATGATATTGTTTCATGATCCATGATATATACATAATATATGATAGTGGGGTTTTTAGCTTTATGCCTTCCCGGTAAAAACATCTGTGTTATGTGATTGATTTTTTTTCATGTGTTTGCAATTGGCGATTAAATTTCCGCAAAGATTTAAGTAGAAGGATTATGTATTTAACAATGGCATATAATTGTTAGATCGGGAGAATTTGGGAATACATAATTGTATTAAAATTTCCACATGGTATCGGAGCAAAGAAGATTACAATTATTGAAGCAATAGCTGAGTTTGTTGGTGGAAACAATTTGAATTTGCTGCAAGAATTTCTTGGTGCGACAGTTGATTAAACATCGAAATGGCTTTTAATGGTTTGCAGTTAGAGTATGCATTCAAGGGCATCTCAAACTACATTGCATGGAAGGATAGGATGTAGGCGGTGCTTGAAGATAATGGCTTGAACGAATTCATCGACACTGATATTCCTAAGCCCACTTCGACGGATGATGCATTACTTGACATCTGGCAAAAGAAAGTAGCGAAGACAAGAAGGATTCTGTTGGAAGGTGTAAGAGACCATATTGTCTCAAGCCTTCATGGGAAAGCCAATCCATTTTCAATGTGGAAGGCTTGGACGGATCTTTTCCAAAGTAGTACCAACCATAGGAAATTGGCACTGAAGGATAAACTTAGAAAGATCAAAATGGAGAAGGGTGAAAATATTCCTAAGTATCTCACAAAGTTTGTCCAATGTCAGGATGAACTGGGGAGTGTGGGAATCACGGTTGCTGATGATGATTTGGTGAGTTTGGCTCTCTTGGGACTTCGTAAGAATTGGCACAGTTATTAAGACTTTGTCAACGGACGGGAAAAACTGTCGAATTGGGAACGACTGTGGTCGGATCTAGTGCAGGAGGAGTTCAGGCAAAACACCAGGGATGGCTCTTCATCAAAGCATGATGATAAAGAGGATTGTGCTTTGGCTGCCAAAGCAAGGAAAGGGAAGGGGAATAAATTCCACTCAAAATCTGAGGCTAAAGGCAAGACGCTGGATTTGTCCAAGGTGAAGTGTTTTCACTGTCACGAACATGGGAATCTTGCCACTAACTGCCCACAGAAAAAAAAATAACAAGAAGGTCGTTGGAGTTGCAGCTGGTGAGGCCCTTTCCTTGCAATATGAACTTGATTTCTCTTTGATCGCATAATTGGTTTCAAGCGCAAGGGGATCAATGTGGTATCGTGATAATGGTGCTTCCTTCCACATGACGGGAGATAAGGAGCTTTTTAGTGACTTGAAGGAGAAATATCTCCAAATGCATATAGAGATGGGCGACGAAGGATGATACAGTGCGACCAACATTGGTACCATTACACTTGAGAGGGAGCCAAGTAAACCATTTCTATTAAAATATGTTATGCATGTTCCAGGTTTGAAGAAAAACTTGGTCTCAGTCTTGACGTTGGAGGATAGAGGTTATGACGTTGTTTTCAGCGATGGAAAATATTTCCTATGACATAAAACAACGGGTCAAAGAAAGAGGATAGTGATTTGAGTTAAGAATCTCTACAAGCTGGTGGTAGATGGCTACGCTGCAATGGTGGGCAAAGCAGAAGAAGTGGTGAGCCAGGATGAGGGCGAATTATGGCACAGGCGATTGGGCCATCTTCACCATGGCGCCCTGAATATTTTGCAGCAGATTTCTACTGGACTTCCCAAGGGTACACTTGCGCAGATAGATCAGTGCAAGGGATGTACTATAGGTAAGTTTGTGAAGACCACATTTCATGAAAAGGAGAACCATGCTTCGGTGATCCTGGAGAGAGTTCACACAGACGTGTGTGGGCCATTATCAGTTTCTTCAACAACAAAATATAGGTATTATGTTATTTTTTTTTATGACTATTCTCGTAGATGCTGGATCTTCTTCTTGCAGAAGAAATATCAAACATTCTCAAAGCTTTGTGAGTTTAAAGCATTGGTGGAGAAAGAGTCGGGGAAGCAAGTGAAGGCTCTACAGAGCGATAACGGTGGTGAATATATCTTGAACAAATTCAAAGACTTATGTATAAAAGAAGTAATTCGAAGAGAACTCATAGCGCCTCATAACCCATAGCAGAATGGGATCGTGGAGAGGAAGAACAAAACAATCATGGGTGTTGCATGAGCTATGCTGCATGATCAGGGCCTACCAATGCACTTGTGTGCGGAAGCATGAAAAACTGCAGTTTATGTGAAAAATCGTTGTCCTCATAGAGTACTTGGCATGAGTACACCTGAATAATATTTTACTAGTAAGAAACCGGATGTTTCTCCCTTTAAGAATTTTGGCTCATCTGTTTATGTGCATGTGACCAAGAATGCCAGGAAGAAGTTGGAGCTGACTACTGAAGTTGGGATATTTTTGGGGTACACAAAAACACCCCATAATTATCATGTGTATTTTCCAAATAGTCGAATGACTGTGGTGCGACGGGATATAAAATTCAATGAGGAGAAAGCCATGAAGTTGTTGCTTGAGAGGGAGCTAGAATTGCATGCAGAGGAGGAACTGCTTGTTCCCAAATATGAGTCTCTAGATGTGGATCAACCACAGGATGAGGTTCATGGAGTGGAGGAGTCCACTCATGCAGATCCAAACATCAGAACTAGTAGAAGGCATACCATAGAAGCTGAGAGGCTGAATCTTGATGCGGCACAGAATGTAGGAGTCCCTACTTCACAGTGCAGACATAGACAGTCTCCTAACCAATTCACTAGATACATGCCTCTCATGAGTAAATGTATTGTGACAGAGCCATCTTCCTTTCAGGAAGCAGTGCAAAAGCCCACATGGGTAGATGCAATGGTGGAGAGTATGACTCCATTCTCAAAAACAGTGCTGAGGAAATTGTTCCAAGGCCGGTTGATAAATCAGTGGTAGGTTCAAGATGGATCTACAAGGTAAATCAAGATGCTGATGGGAGTGTTGAGGAGTGTAAGGCAAGATTTGTGGCCTGGGGCTTCTCACAGATCGAGGGGATTGATTATGAAGAAAAATTTGCACTTGTCGCACGATATTCTTCCATAAGGACCATCCTTGCTCTCTCAACGCAGATGGGTTGGCACATTCATCAGATGGATGTGAAGTCTGCGTTCCTTAATGGGGTCATTGAGGAATAATTGTACATTGAGCAACCTGAAGGATTTGAGATCTTCAGCAGCGAGTCGCATGTGTGCAGACTCAAAATAACGTTGTATGGGATGAAGCAAGCACCCCGTGCTTGGTACACTCGAATCGAAAACTATTTCACCGGACTTGGATTCATCAAGAGTGAGGCGGATGTAAACCTATACCAGATTGTGGTGGAGGGTAAGCTTTTAATCATTTTTTTTTATGTTAATGATTTAATATTTACTGGTGATGAGCAGCTGATACACTCATGTAAGGAGGACCTTGCAAAGGAGTTTGAGATGAAGGATAGGGGCATCATTCACTATTTCCTTGGATTGGAAATATGGCAGTGAGAAGGTGAGTTGTTTGTGTCTCAAAACAAGTATGCAAGGGAGATACTCGGTAAGTTTCACATGGAGGGATGCAAACCCATGGATACTCCTCTTCTAGGAAACTAGAGGAAAGATGACGCTACATCTGGAGAGGTATAGGATGCTACTGTCTATCGATAGTTGGTGGGTTCGCTCATGTATTTAGTTAATACAAGATTGGAAGTATGTTATGTGGTTAACCAACTTAGTCAAGTGATGGTTAAGCCTACCAAGCTCTTTTGGAAGGCGGGCAAGAATATCTTGAGATATCTCAGGGGCACATCTAAGTATGGCTTATGGTACAGACAGACGGATGAGGTGAAGTTGCATGGCTTCACGGATGCAGATTGGGAAAGCAACCCAACGGAAAAAAAAGAGCACATCAGGAGGGGTTTTCAGTATCAGATCTACAATTGTTTCTTGGTACAGCAGGAAACAGAGATCCGTGGCACTTAGTTCAGTGGAAGAAGAATACATGGCAGCAATTCAAGCTGCATGTGAGGCCATCTGGATGAGGAATATCTTGGTCAGTTTGTTTGGTTCTCATTTAGATCCTACAGTGATTCATTGTGATAATCAGAGTTTCATTAAAATCTCGATTAATCTTGTGTTTCATGATAGATCTAAGCATATAGATATCTGGTATCATCATATCAGAGATTGTGTGCAGCGGAAGATCATGTTGCTTCAGTACATTCCTACAGAAGATCAGGATGCAAATATCTTGACGAAGGCGCTCACTAGGAGAAAATTCGAATACCATAGAGACATGATTGGGGTGAAGGATAATCCCTTTCTTGTTGAGAGGGAGTGTTGTGATTCAAAAATATGATGATCCTAGTGAAAATTCAGCACCTACACTAGGTGGGGCCCACAGGTTATTTTTAGGTGTATGTATATTTTTAGAATGTTGAGCATATTCTATTTATAGCGGGAGTATATTTATAGATGGTTGAGAAAATTCTATTTATAGATGAGATTCTATTTTTAGATGCATGGGCGAAGTCTATTTATAGATCACATGCCTAAAAATAGATCGCATGTCAATTATTATTAGCCCTTAATAATAATTAGAAAATAAATAATAATCTATTCTCTTGAAGCACTTGATTTCAATTAACTGATGTGGAAAACTAGTTAACTAAAAGAATTTTGAGTTCAAAGGTTGGTTGGTGAGACATGCTAGTGGACTTCATTGTAACTGAGTGATACAAAGTTGTAACAGAGTTGGATGTGTAGTTATGTGAGTTGTTATTTAGTTTAACTCAGTTAAGTGAGTTAAAATCAGGTGTGCTAGTTGTAACTAGTTGTAACTAAATATACACTAGAGAGAGATCAGTTTATTAATTATTTAATTAATTCACAAGCAGTGGTCTCTCATGCAACTAAAGAAATACTACTGTTAACTACATGCATGTCAAATCCAGTGGAGACCCAGTTGAGAGATAGGTGAAAGGGTCTGTTTGACTGTCAGTTGTGACTATAGTGGGTGCACAAGTGCAACCAAACACACATTGGAGATGCCAATGAGGATTGCGCAGTCAAGGCAAGGCAAGATAGAATTCATTCAGGGATCTTCATCAGCAGGGATTACGCAGTGGAGGCGGGCTGTCAGGAGGCAGTAAATTGGTGCATGTTTATGCCAATTTTTGTATGATAGTGTGAGATGATTGTATATTGTACTGAGAACTCTTGGATTAGAGTTTTGTATGAGATTGTTTCATGATCCATGATATATACATAATATATGATAGTGAGGTTTTTAGCTTTATGCTTTCCCGGTAAAAACATTTGTGTTATGTGTGATTGATTTTTCTTCATGTGTTTGCAATTAGCGATTAAATTTCCGCAAAGATTTAAGTAGAAGAATTCTGTATTTAATAGTGGCATATAATTGTTAGATCAGGAGAACCCTGGAATACATAATTGTATTAAAATTTCTACATAAACCAACTGCTCATCAAGTCCTTAAGTCTGGTTATATGCCATTGTAGTCCCTGAAGATGTCTCAAGTGTGCTAAAACAAAGAGTGCCACTATTTTTGTTATTGTCTATCTAGAGATGCCAAGTGATTTGCTTCAAATTACCTTTGAATTATCGATTATTTTTTCTTTCCAGAAAAATATGTAGATTCAAAGTAAATGTTGAGGTATCTTCTACGACACTAGTTCACCTTTACTTCCCTTATATGTGTTAACACTGTCCCTAACAAGCTTCAAAATTTGTGGTTATAAACATAGCTTCAAAATACACCTTTTGCAACAACCCTCAATTTTGAGAGAACTCATGCAAATACAATGATGACCCAAGATTTTTCTACGACAAATTAAATAAAGTGTTGTCAAATCACTTCTTTGACTATGACAAAGATCTGCTTTCGAAACTAGTGATGATGCTCCAATGAAATATCAATGTAAAATGATGCTACAAAATAAAATTCAGGTATGACCCTCAAATATGCCACCATAGACCAGTTACTTCAATATACTTGAAATCAATAGACTTCAATCCATATGATTGTTATAGAATATGCCCAAAATGTTGACTTACGAATTTTATCTTGAGAATGGTCTTCCAAGATCAGTACACAAGGTCATTGGTTATAGCTTAAATATGTACACTATATTAGCTTTAAAAGAGACGAATATGCCTCCACCAAATACTTCAAGAAATACATTGATTGAAATGCAGGACATGTGCCCTAGAAAAGAGTCGCAGACACACCCTTGAGAATGCTCTTCCAAGATAGTACACAAGGTCACTGGTTAGAGCTTAAATATGTACACTAGATTAGCTTTAAAAGAGACGAATATGCCTCCACCAAATACTTTAAGAAATCTAGTTATTGAAATGCAGCAAATGTGCCCTAGAAAAGAGCCGCAAACATACCCTTCAAATCCACTACATAATGCCAACCCTTGCACAAGTGAAACCTAAGTAAACTTCTATCAAAAGGCAGATTAGTTTCATAACTCACACCATATCTTGGTTTAGAAGTTTGTTCCCAAGGATGCTTTACCATAGGGCTGAAGCACTACCATAGATCCGAGTCTCAAGATTTGTGCTTTTAACCTCAGGAGAACACCAAAAATCCTTAGCAATGCTTCCACAAAAATGCCTAGAGATTCCCCTAGCCAGCAATAGTAATTTCAATAAAATATGCCAACAAACTCTCCAAACAGTTCAGACTGATCTCATAGACTTATTGATCTTAGAAGGTCGAAAAAGGTACCGCACTGAGTTCTTGACTTGCACCATAGAACCTTGCCCTTGGGGGCCAAAATCCACAAATGAGATGGATGACTTGCCTTAGAGAGACATACTTACATCTGTCTTAGATGAAAATGGCTTAATACCCTCATAAATCCTCTAAGAAACCCAACAAGATCATAACCCAAAATAAAACGTTAAGTTCCCCCAAAAAAACTTCAAATTTGACCTTTTCACTAGATCTGTCAGACTACTCCAGGCCGAATTTCAGAGAGAATTTTCAAGGAATATGTAAGTTAATTCCTTGTCCTTGTAGAGGGTTCACGTGTTGTATTTATACTTGATGGAAGGGTTGTTTGGAGGGTCTACTAGCCCTTAATTGATTAGAGCCGACTTTGCAAAATAGGAGGAAAATAATAGATTTCAAATTTCAATTTTGTAGCCAAAAACCTTTAGGATCAATTATAATTTATAAAATTTGATAATGGGCCTACAAAAATTAATTTATTAAGAGCTCTCATGAAAATCCTTCTAGGCCCATAAACTAATGAAGAGCTACCATATCATCTTATTTTGGGGACTTCAACCACAAAACAGGGGCTTTATTCCTTGATAAACCGTATCTCCCAAACTGTAAGGAGCATTGTGACATGCCACATACTGTTAGAATCAACATGAAGAGGAGCATTAAGTGATGAAGGTCTCTAAAGAAAATTCATGTTCAAAAAACTTCAACAAGTGTGGGGCTTCAAGTGTTTCCTTCCTTCCTTCTAGGGCTTCTTATTTATTGGAGTTTCAAACAATTATAATTTATGACGCATATTAAGAGCATTCAAGTACTAGATGTAATATATGCCTTAACTCAGATTGGCGATCCACATACCTTCTCCCCTTAACACTCTCTTCTCCATAAAAACCCATACACCCTCATTATTGTTGTAATGAATTGTTGAAAGCGTTGTACAAAATGCTCCCCTTAACTCTCTCTTCTCCATAAAAACCCCTACACCCTCATTATTGTTGTAATGAACTGTTGAAAGGGTTGTACATAACTGTTGCATTGATCTATGTAATTGTGGAAGAACAAGAAAAGAAATGTGCTAGTTAGAACACACTCCAAGCCACACCAAGGTAAACTATCAAGACTATGACAAGAAACTTCCGCTACTGAACTTATTTTAAATATTAGTGTTTGTACTTCATTCACTCCAATTTGAATATGTAGATACTAAAGTATTCCACTTCTATTTAATTATTCCACTTCAACAAATAGAATATGTAAAGACAAAAGTTTCCATTTAAAATTTCTCTATTTTGAAAAAGGTAGAAAAATAATTTTCCTTGTTTAATTGAGTTGCATGTAGGTTCTGCTTGAGATACAATTATAAAAAAGTTCCTCGTGAACTTGTTAAAAAATGTCTAAGAGATACGAAGCTTTCTTTTCATACTAGTTGTTAGCGCTGGAATCAACACTTGGATTGTAACAAGTGCCTGACCAGACAAATCTTAAGGTCAAGGTCTTTTCTTACAGTTAAATTATGATTTGGAAAGTGGTTGAAATTATCACACACACTGGAAAATTAAAGGGTTTCAAGCTGATAAAGCACTCACACATATGAGGGTACTACTGTTTGATATGGTAGCAAGGATAAGTTTAAATTCTAATGGTTAGGAGAATGCGCAAGTACAGTGGGTCTAAAGAATAGAAGTTCACTGTTAAGAAGAAAAGAAGATAAAATATTTCAGACCCATAATGTCTTAATGAAAGAAGGCTTCTTCAAGAATTACAAGAATCTCATCATACACTTAAATGTTTCTATAACAGGGAAAGCTTATGAATAATATCACCATACATATCTTATCCAGAAATCTTGTAAAACAAGACTTACAAAATTAGATAATCATGTACAACTATACCACAAGACTAACAAAAACATGAAACAACATATGTAGATCATAATCTGGAATGAAACAATAAAGTATGGAAACACATAAGGAGATAGACAATACACACATCAAATCATTGATAAGTCCTCAAGAGTGCATTTGGATATTATAAGCTCAAAAATATATAACACAAGATGCAATAACATGAACAACCTGTTGAGAAATTGAAAGGTTGTAGCTTAATTCAAATTCTCTTCTAGATAATTACTGGTGAATGTACATGAGGTACTTATGTCTTCTCTTCTTTTAGTTAAGTCAATATTTCATCAAGTCAATTATCAGAAACACAAGAACACATTAGGCTCACAATCGTTAACTATGTATATCAACTACTTGCTATTACAAACTATTATTGACCAAACTGTTATGAGTATTCTGGCATATATTATACCCTTAATTGTTTTTCTCTATTCCTGAAGTTCACTGTAAAACATCGCACTTGTCCGTTCACCTTAAGTTGCATCAATCAAGATTGGCTGCAGTTTCTTATCCACATCTGTCTTCATGGAGCTGTCCGTCAACTTCCACAACTACTTCACAAGATCCGCACTTTCCTTCAGACTAACCGCAACTTCTTCACGTTGAACGCTGCTTAAACTTTGTATATAATCTAGACTTCATTGCACAACAAATCCACATTTTTCTCTGTCCTTTAGCCCACACTTATACCCTTCCTGAAGACCGCACTTGATCATAGATGTATCCGCAATTTTTCTGTTCTTGAACCCGTACTTGATCACAAGTATGTTTGCATCTATCTCTATATTAGACTCACATTTTATCCTTGATCTTAAGTCTGCATAAACACTATTTTATTACAGAGAGATCCACATCACTTGTTCTTCCAACTGAGCTGTAGTTTCTACATATATATATATATATATATATATATATATAGCACATTTTACTGTTGGAAGGCTGACCATATATCTTGCATGAAGGCCGACTTCACCATTTGATAATATAGGTTGATGTGTAGTCCATTTATCCTAGCATTTATGAAGGTACCTTGAGCATATTCTAGAAGCCATTTCTTCAAGGTATCATGACCAGGTTCTGGAGCATATAACTAGATCCTTTATCCATATGACGCTTAATTACATAGTTAATATGAAGACTGACCTAGTTACACTTTTCAACACTCCCTCTTAACTAGGGAGCTATTCATACATGTACATGGTTACTTTCAAACAGAAGAATCTCATAAGAAGAATCGGATTGGTAATCGCATTTGTATAGCAACATATCAACCAACATTGTCCTAGTGCAAGGCCTTGACTAACAGCCCCATCTCTTCAATGAGACAATGGGCCTCAATGCTGGCGAGACACGTGACTTATAGACACCTTCGTCATTGTCTCTCCAAGGTACATACTCCACCCGGGTGTTCCCAAAGTATGACCTTCTTGGACTATTCTTCTCTTGGGTAGCTAGCAGCTACCCCTCAAATATCGGTCCCCGACTACTCTTATCTTGAATGCCCTATCACATTCTCAAAGAGTATCGAATACCATATGATTACCTAATCCTCCATTCTATCTTCCCAAGACCAGAATGATGTGTCTATATCTCCCTCTCAACCAGGGAGGACCTTATTCCACAAGGGAATGTACTCATTCTTATATAAAGAATGTACCTAAGCTCATCCTTAGGAATTACCAAGTTTATTCCAAGTAAGAAACTTACCATCAGGCTCCCTCTTAACCAGGGACCTCTAGCAGCAATGGTGAGACACCCAGCTTCTTATGAAGAATTCCTATCCTCGATGTCATGGATTTCGATATTGAGGAATCTCCAACTTTTAGCTTCATAGGGCACATATCATCCATCACTTCCATTCAGCTATTAGAGAGTGATTCATCAGATTTCCTTATCTGGTCCATTGTTATGCCATGTTGCTTTCCTTTGAATCATCTCCAAGGATAATACATCCTTTTTCATGATTGGTAGCCCTGTACAAACTCATCCAGATAAACATATACATATGAACTTTTAGAACAAAAGTTATCTTGATGATGATCTTTCACCATGACATCTTCTTGTAGGCATCAACATCCTTCATGCAGATTGACACGTCTCCTAATGATACGTTTTTCCAAGGGTCTTCTTCTTTACCAAACTTCCATTAGAGTCTACATATCTTCCCAGGAGATCTCCTAGTCACATATTCTTGTTCTCTGGATGATAACTACGTCTTGACATGGTTGTGTTTCATGATCTCTTCCTCTTTGCACATTCTTTATTCTTAGGAACTTATAACCTTTCTGGTTTCTTGTTCATATACAACCACCTCATATTCCATGAGGACATATTATGTTGATTTCATCTGTCCGTGCACTGAGAGACACTCCTCCATACATCATACTTCTAAATACAAAAGTTCATTACTTGCAACCATATGACATGACTTCACATCATCCAATGTTTAGCATATAAATATATACATACCTCATACCCTTTTTCCCTTGAGTCATCCTGTAGCAATGAAGAGCTTCATTCTCTTGGTATGCTCCATCGATATCCCATAAAGTCTATTTCCATGTGACCCTTGCTCTTGATGACTGCTTTCCATCAGTAATTTTTATCAGAGGGGTTTTCCTGGAGCTGCTTCACCAAGAGCTCCTTCCATGCTTTCATCAGGTGACATGAAATTTCTTGTACTATTCATAATTTTTCTTTCGGCTTCTTTTGTATCTCCAATATTTTTAATGTGAGAGGACCTTAAGAGTTCCTTTCCATGAATTCAAAGGAGACCTTTATCTATGACTTTAGTTATCTATGAGGACCATGAATATCCTCCTTGTTTTATGCAAGGATCTTCAGTAATACAACCACCTCATATATCTCCTTGCAAATCGAATTCATTTAACCAAAACTAAAATAAAAATGAAAGATACTTACTTAGCAAGTGAAGAGGAGATCTACACCTTGTTGTTCTTTGAATGATTTTCTTCTTAGGTTGTTCCAGACTTGAGATCACTTGTCATTCATCCGTGTAGCTAAGATCACTTGTCATCCATCCGTGTAGCTGATATTTTAGACTGTATTCTTCCAAGGCGAATTATGATAGTTTCATAGCTCTATTACTATGGTAGCACTAATGACCGGAGTATTTATCCCTACCCATCTATATTACACACTGTGTAATTCACACTATGACCCCCGCACTATGAAACTTCAGATTTCAACGAATTCCATTAGGTGATATGTCTATGTCCCTTCTATGCATCAATCATAGACTTGATCTCGCTTTTATTGCAGGTGTATATCATCGAGTTTATTTCAGAATTTTTCTTATTCTCTTTTTCAGATCTTAGTCATGTGAGTAGTATTTCATTCTTCAATGTGACTTCCTTGCAAAAATGAGATAACCCTTTACAAACTTCCATGAAATGCATCAGTGGTGTCTCGGTTCTTTATGTGATGACTATCACACAGTCCAGTAATATGCTTCATACTTCGGTTCTATATGGGTAGTAGATATTTGATAACTTAGCCACATAACAAAGTTATGTCTCCGTCTTGTAATGATATCCATTACTTGTAGTGATATTGTTGAGAATTTGATTTGTAATCACTTGTAATTTTCTCATTGATATTTTTGTATACCTGAAACTGTGCTATCCAAGTTCTTCTTCCTTTTTCAAACTTATATACCATCAAGAATCTCAGATTGAGTCTGAATTGTGGGGATGTATGTATATCGAGACTGTGTTTTGAATGGATGTGTAATATTTGTGTTATAAGCGCTGCAATGTAACCAAGCTGAGATTGTAACTTCCAAACTGAAGTGGATTTGTATCACTGATAGCCCTTTCTTGTAACCAAAGCTATGATTCCATGTTGAGAAATTGAAAGGATGTAGGTTAATTCAAATTCTCTTCTAGATAATTACTTGTGAATGTACATGAGGTACTTATGTCTTCTCTTATTTTAGTTAAGTCAATATTTCATCAAGTCAATTATTAGAAACACAAGAACACATTAGGCTCACAATTGTTAACTATGTATATCAACCGCTTGCTATTACAAACTGTTATGAGTATTCTGGCATATATTATACCCTTAACCATTTTTCTCTATTCCTGAAGTTCGCTGTAAAACATCGCACTTGTAATTACATTCAACTTATGTTGCATCAATCACGATTGGCCATAGCTGCTTATCCACATCTGTCTTCATGGAGATGTCCGTCAACTGATCCACATCTGTCTTCATGGAGTTGTCCGTCAACATCCACAACTACTTCACAGGATCCACACTTTCCTTCAAACTGACCGCAACTTCTTCATGTTGAACGCTGCTTAAACTTTTTATATAATCCAGAATTCATTGCACAACAAATCTGCATTTTTCTCTGTTCTTTAGCCCGCACTTATACTCTTCCTGAAGACCACACTTGATCACAGATGTATCTGCAATTTTTCTGTTCTTGAACTCGTACTTGATCACAAGTATGTCCACATTTGTCTCTATATTAGACTCACATTTTATCCTTGATCTTAAGTTTGCATAAACATTGTTTTATTACAAAGAGATCTGCATCACTTGTTCTTCCAACTGAGCCGTAGTTTCTACATATATGTATATATCACATTTTATTGTTGGAAGGCTGACCATATATCTTGCATGAAGGCCGACTTCACCATTTGATAATATAGGTTGACGTGTAGTCCATTTATCCCAGCGTTTATGAAGGTACCTTGAGCATCTTCCAAAAGCCATTTCTTCAAGGTATCATGACCAGGTTCTGGAGCATATAACTAGATCCTTTATCCATATGACGCTTAATTACGTATTCAATATGAAGACTGACATAGTTACACTTTTCAACACAACCAACGAACCCTTTCTTCATTACTTTACATAATATATATACAGAAAGATTTTATGTTAAAGCTTCCACAAAAAGTGCAATTCTGTTGTAGGGACTTTATTACAATCTTCTACATATAGTAAAGCTTATCTTAAAAATAACAGAAAAGTAATCTGAAATACAAAATTTGGTTTGCACACACATAAAGATAAAACATGACAGTGATGGAGATCGAAATGGCTGAGCTGAGGTGGTTGACTGCTCCTCTTTTCCTAGAAAAACTTCCTCCATAAAAAGTGCAACTTCCAACTGAAAAGGACACATGGACCTTTATCCACAAAAGTGTAGGGGTAACCAACTGAAAATGACACTTGGAAGATATCTTCACTGGATGACACTTGGAAAAAACCATTACCACTGAGGCTGCATATACTTTATCACCACCTAGTGTCATTCCTCGAAACCAGAACAAAAATATATCTTTTCATCTTCTTATACAAATTCTGAAAATAATAGCTACTTTTTTTGAAAAGGTAGATATTTTTTATAATTATGTAGATAAGCGAAAAATGGTATGATTCTTCATATTTTCATTGTTTTAGATATTCAATCATTAAAGATCTAGTATAGAAGAGAAAATCCTAATATCTTATGCCTTAGGGGCCCTCTTGTTTGGCTTTCTCTTTCGTGCTTGCTTTTTCTTCTGAGCCTTCTTCTTCCCTGGATCAATTTCTAGACTTTCATCCATGTTTATTATCTCATCTCTGAGAGCAGAATTGGGTATGAGTTTGCTTGCTAGCCTGAGCTTATTATTTGGTCTGGTATGAGGCCTTTGAATGTATGGATTAGGAATGTATGAAGGCCTCCTTCTTCCATGGATAAATTTGCTTGAATGCCCCTCTTTAAACTTTGTTTCACTGCTCTCTTCCTCAAAAGATGGTTATGATTGGATTATTGCTTTCTTATTTCCTTTGGTTGATGAACTAAGAGATGAATAAAGTTGGGCTATATTTGGTTCTGCCGATGTAGTCTCTGAAACTTTAATTGTCCCCTTAACTGATGTTTTGAGAGAGGAAAAGACTTGTGCCAGTGTTGGTTCCTCTGCTACTGGAGTGGCATTGTCTTCTTCATTCTCCTGTCTAGTCTCTAGAACATGGCTTGGTGCTAATATTTCATGGGTGACTTCCACTGAAGATCCTTCTGTCAAAATAAGTTTTCTTTTGTGTTTATTCTTTGAAGAGGAAGCTACCTCTTCCTTGCCTTTAGACATAACATTCTTGTCAGGTAGAGTAGTCTTTTGTTTAAGCTTGTTTGCATGCTTCTGCGTAAAAGACTCCAAGGTTTGTGGCTCCTTAGGTAGTATTCTAGTATAAACTTCCTTGGCTGGTTGCATCATAGGTATAGGAGTGGTGGTTTGAACTCTAGCTCTCCTAGTTGAGTTCCTTGTCTATCTGCTTGATGGTGAAGAAGATTGACCAGTTTGTGAAGGGGTCAGTGTAGGTGCAGGGCTTGATCATTCCTCTTGGGTCTTTTGTCTTAAAGGCCTTCCTACCCTTCTTCTTGAGTTAACACTACTGAAACCTTCATCTGCTAGGAACTTCTCCCCTGTGGTTTTGTTCATCTTCAGATGATAAACCACCATCATTTTGATTAAAACCTTGTGATAAATATTGTGAAGAGAATAATATGTGGTTCTTTGTAATTTTTGAGACTTTTTCAATAGATATTTATAGAGGAATTATGGGAGGTTTATAGGTTTAGAACTCGAAATGTGAGCTAGAAACCTCATCGGATATTGATGCACTATGGAAAACCTGCCTTCATAGGTAATATAACGTTGCAATGTGGTAATAACATCTTGTCATTCAGGCCTAAAGTAAGAAATGTGGACAGTAGGGGTCCAATCTACATTTTCATGCTCAGGCTTAGGATATGGATTTAAATCCACTTTAAGAAAAGTTTTTCTTTTATACCAGGACTCCCCTGTAGCTGATAGTTGGGTATCTCATGCAATGATGGTCTCTGTGATCCTGAAGGTCTGAGACCCCAGCTTGACCTGCTCTCCATTGAAAGACTAGACAAATGCTTGAGTAACTGCAACTTTTTGTCCTAAAAACTTCTTCAAGAACCAATACCGTCTTGCTGCTTGGAACTACGGCTTTGCACGGTGATCAACGAAACTAGTATTGGTCGGTTCTTAACTCTTTACCTTACCACCCTTACCCATTTCGTTAACATCTAACTTAATTGCTAACACACACCTGTAAAACTAGGAACAACAACCCTCCACCAATCCCTAACTGCTGGCACAAGGCAACAAACTACTCGCTGGAGGATAAGAAACTGTTTGTTGTAGATTTCTTGAGGGTAAATGCAAACAAATATTTGCACGCCCTTAATCACGATGATGCTAAGTGACACAAACTCAAATTTAAATTTTGGTGCCAACTCACTCCACTGAACATTTCACTCCATTGGATAATTAACTAACTTCTACTGGTACCTCAACCTTGATATATTTCACCTTTAATGAGTAGCATTAGATTTAACTAGCCTTAGCAAATAAAATAGCCAACCTCCTTTTAATGAATCCTCCAATTAGAGATAACCACCTTTCAAAAGGGTAATCCCTCTTGTCTTAGCATAACTTCAATTATTCCAAAGAGCAGTGTATTTTCACATGAGTAATTTCTCTTTACCTCCTTGTACAAATTTTGAAGGAAATAACTACTTTTTAAAAAAATGTAGCTATTTATGTATTGCTTGTGAAACCAGATTTTCTAAAGAAAATAGATGCATTTTTAGAAAAGGTAGTTATTTTTGTGTTATCCTAAAATAAATAATGACACTGACATTTTGTCCTTAGTCTTGAATAGAATACATCATTGTGAATAAATAATACTTCTCAAGTTAAACCCATGACCTTAACTACTCAAAGCAGTTAAAAGACTTATTAAAAGAAAATTTACCCCAATAACTCTAAGACACAAAAGAACTATTGGACTCAATTTTTTTTGGATTTTGTTTAAAAATGATAAAAACTGACATATTTAAACCCTCTAGGGCCTTCAACCATAGGATAAGGGACAAGAGAGGATCAAAGACACAACTACAATGATGACCAGACTTTGAAAAATTGCAGTGCTAACAATGGCTCCTATTGGTGATAAAGTCCTCCCTGTGAGGCTTTAAGAGCTGTAGATTCACTGCCTTAAATTCTCAGAACTTTTGAATTTCAGAAGCTAATGACAAGAACTGACTTTGTATTGGCTGAACTTAAGACTTACTCTATTTACAGACACAAATACCATTGGGCATGGAGTTTTATTCAAACAACACTCCCGATATTTACAATGGAAAGACTGACTTACTTATCAAACAAATTTTTTTGAGAAAATGACCATTGACTGGACCTCCATTCAATTGATCATCATCTAAATGCTTCAATAGAAATGTGTTATTTTCAATAACTTGAGAAATTTTGAATGGCCCAAACCACAAGTTGTCAAACTTACCACACTTTCCACGGTCTTCTCTTCTTACATCCCATTGCAATACCAAATAATTTTCTTGAAATACCTATTGGTTTGCCCTTTTGTCAAAAACAAATTTTACTATGGCTTTGTATTTTTGTGCTTTGTCCATCAGCGATTCCTGGATTTGATGAGATTCTATAAGTTGTGGAATCCTTCTCTAAATGGGATTTGAATCATTAGTTTCATCTTGTAAAAACTTCATAACAGAAAGGGCCAGCTGTAATGGCATCACAACATCAGTACCATAAACAAGTTGAAAGGGAGAAACTCCAATTGATCTCTTGTTACTCACCCTATCTGCCCAAAGAGAATGAACTAGCTGACTATCCCAATTTATTTTGTTTTCAGGCATCATCTTCTTTATGATTCTTACCAGCCTTTTGTTAGATGACTCAGCTAACCCATTACCTTGGGGGTAATAAGGTGTTAAATGAGTCAAATCAATGTTATATTTCTGACAGAAATTGTTCATCTTGGCAGATTTAAAAGCCATTGCATTTTCAGTCACCAACTTTTGAGGGCAACGAAATCTAGACATAATATTTTCCAACAGAAATTTAATTATTACCGTGTCAGTGGCGTTTCTGGTTGAAATGGCCTCAACCCACTTGGTGAAATAGTTCGTGGCTATAAGAATCCACGTGTTGTCTTGATGATGACGGATGAATCTCACAAATGAAGTCTCGCCCCCACTGCTAGAAAGGAACGTCTACTGAAATGAGAATGAGAGGTAGTGGAAGCAGCTTCTGCTTATTGAAAAACTTTTGACACTCAGTGCAAGCCCTGACTTTAGCAAAAACATAAGATAAAATAGTTGGCCAATAATAGTTAGCTCTTATAATTTTATTTGTGGTAGATTTCTAGTATAAATTTCCACCACACACCCCTGCATGTATCTCTGACGTAACTTTCTGTGACTCAACTTCATCGACACATCTCAACAAAACTCCTACAGGGTCCTTCCAATAAAGATGATTTTCCATTATGAAATACTTAACAGCCTTCAATTTAAATGCTCTTTTATTTTATTTTTCCATTTCTGGAGGACAACTGAAATTTAATAAAAAATATGCTATATCCTTATATCGGTTGGAATAAAATATTTCAGGATAATCAGATATACCTTCTTTATTAGTTTCTTCAACTACCTCCATATTTAGATTCAGAGCTTTGCAATTTGACTCTGCCATCAAGTGGGTTAAGCCCTGTCCCTTTATGAACTTAGTAGATTTGATTTCAATGTCAAATTCCAAAATCTTTGTTAACCATCTTCCCCTCTTGCCATCTATTTCTCGCTGCAATAATACATCTTTGACAACAATATTTGGCACAAAAGCAATGACTTTTGAATGCAGAACATAAACTCGAAAAGACTTTAAAGCCTTTACCAATGCATATGCATGTTTTTCAATCAAGTTGTACTTTAACTCAACATCTCTTAATCCATGGTTGAAAAAAGAAATAGGTTTCTCCAAGCCTTCCTTATTCTTTTGAAGTAAAATTGTTGCAATAATTTCCTCAAAAGCATATGAAAAAGTCAGAAAATCCTTCTCAAAATAAGGGTTGAATAACACTGGGGCTTCAGTCAAGGTATATTTGATTGCTATGAAAGAGTTATTTGGTTCATCTTTCTACCCGAACTCTGCATCTTTCTTCAACAATACATTTATATGTTTAATTAGTTCAGAAAAATTTGGAACAAAATGCCTTAGAAAATTAATTTTATCCAAAAATGACTGTAACTCTTTCTTATTTCTGGGTAAACCAATTTTCTATATAGCTTCAACTCTCCCTGGGTCAATGCAAATACTATTTTCTGTTACTATATGCCCCAATAGTTTTCCTTCTTGAACATCAGAGCATGGTTTTTTTGGGTTTAAAGACAAACCAAATTTTATGCACTTATTAAACACTTGTTGCAAATGTTTTAAATGATCCTCATAAGATTTTGAGAAGACTGTAATGGCATTCAAGTAAATGACTACAAATATGTCTTTTTCCCCTGCAAAGGCAATATCCATTGCCCACTGAAATGTTTCACTTGCATTCATTAAACTAAAAGACATCTTATTGTACATAATTGTTCCCCAAGGTGTAGTAAAAGTTTTTTTCTCCCCATCTTGCTTATTAACTGAGATTTGATTGTACAATGAAAAACCATCTATCATTAACAACCTCTTTGAGCCTACAACCTTCTGCAAAATATGGTCCATTTTGGGTAAAGAATAGTTATCCTTTAGCGAACACCAGTTCAAATTGCGAAAATCAACACAAATTCTAATCTCGCCATCCTTATTTCGAACCAAGACTATATTAACTACCCAATTGGAAAATCTTAAAGGTAGAATTATTTTGGCTTCCCACATTTTTCTAATTTCCTTTTCAATAATAGGGAGCAACATGGGATTAATATGTCTTATCTTCTGTGTTACAGGGTTTGCTTCTGTTTTAAGAGGAAATTTATGTTCCATTATATTTCCGTCATATGTCTTCAAATCATTTTAGGACCATGCAAAAATGTCTGCAAATTGTTTCAACAATTTGACATATTTAGTTCTAGTTTCTTGAGGAAGAAATTTAGAAACTTTAACATATCTAGGCTGATTTTATGTACCAATATTGCAGTCAACTGTACTCTATCTATTTTACTATCAGGCTTTAAAAAGACATCATTATTGTCAAACAACCTCTCTAAAGGAACCAGACCTTTAGGAATGAAGTTGTTTTTTAGATCAATAATGTCTTTCCTAGCTATAGTATTTTTAAATGGCTTCTTGTTCTGACTTTTAACGGTGTCTTGCTCATTATCAATCTGAATGTCTGAAAATTCCTCTACACATTCCAAGAATTTCTGAATTTCTTTATCATCTTCAAATACTTTCCAGTGTTTGATATTGTCAGGAATGGAAGGTCTGTTTTTAATCTGAACATCATATGTTGCTTTAACATCAAGATTAACCTTAAAATTATCAACAACTATGGCTAGTGAATCTGCCATTTCATTTTCTTCTCTGGAAACAAACTTCAAATTGAATACTAAAAAATAATGTTCAATTAAATCCCACACTTCATTTATGTAATTCTTCAATTTTGAATTATTCGGTTGATAATTATCTCTCATTTGTTGTACCACCAACTCTGAATCACCAAAAACAATCAACTATTCAATTCCCAAAATCTTTTGCTACTTTCATACCCAAAATAAGTGCTTCATACTCAACAGTGTTATTAGTAATGACAAATTGTAGATTGTATGATAGAGTCACCACTCGCTGAGTGGGAGAAATAAGAACTACACCAGCCCCTGATCCCTCTTGTGATGAGGCTCCATCAAAATATAATTTCCAAATCTACTCTGCTTCTAAATTCCGCTCTTTGGTGACTTGCAAATGTCGTTTTTTCCTAATTTTAGGCTGAAAATTGTTGTAATCAACAGCAAGGTGTAATATGGATGACCCTAACTTCTCCTCTGCATATATAGGATGATTTGAGACATTTTGCCAATCACTTATGATATAAGCCATTTTTGTTTCCCTATACAATCTCCGGAATTCTCCTCCAAACACTGGGATAGTGGCGTATGTCATATCAATTTGAAGAGTACCTCCAAACTTTTTGGACCAAGATCTGGAAAGAAGCATTCCAAATCTAGATGTTATGTTTGCAACTACTATGTCCATCACTAGACTTTTCATGGGGAGCTGGGTAAGCGAAATTACCAAATATTTGATCACTCCTAAACACTTAACCCTTTTAGAATCAAAAGTGTAAAGGTCATGGTATTGTTTAGTGATTTCCAGTCCTAATTCATCCATCACTTTCTTAGGCATTAGATTATGAAAAGCCCCAAAATCTAATAGGAAATTATGTAGCAATTTGTTATGAATATTGATTGAAAGATAAAAAGGTGGAGAATTATCATCATTTTGATCTTGGACATGGTTGCCCAAGTAGATGGTAGGATGTTCATCCTAAAGATTGACTGGATTAGGAGCAAGAGATGGCTATAACAGAGTTTTAAATGACTCTCTGTAGGCTGGATTTTTCAACAATTCAATGAGTGAAACCAGAATCTTGATTTTATTCAATTTCGACTTGAAATTGAAATTGAGAGGAATCAAATCCTTATTTTCTGCAACAGTTTTAATATTTGGGGAAAGATTAGGTGAAGAACACCAATAACTTTTGCCTTTTGTTTGGAAACATGTTTTTCATAATCTTGTTTCTGTTGACGCTATTGGACAACCCCTTTAGACCTAAAACTATAATTTCTTGTCTAATTTTCAGCCTGCTTTTTCTCATTTTGGACAAGAATATGAGCATCTTCATCATCTGAAAATAGATTTACCCTAGACTGATCTTCATACTCTTGAAAAGTCAAACAAGTAGATTGTGATGTCTCCCCAACAAGATTTATATCTTCATCTTCCTCTACTTGTTCTTGATGATTTTCTTCTGCAAAATTATTCAGTGGAGGTTGAACATTCTGTTCATCAGGATCTGTTCTTGGGTGTTGTAAAATTTGTTGAGGCTGAAAGGGTCTCCTAAAAAGAGCCTGATTTCTAATTCCTTCATTTTGAATGGGCCTAACAACAGAGATATTTTCTAACTCCAGTTTTGTCATTTTGGAAGCAAGATCTTTAATCAAGTTAGACATTTGATCAAGCTTTTCTGCAGCTGGGAAAGTTTTAGAGGAAGAATATGGTTTTTTCTCTTTCATTTTATTTTTATCCTTCACTCCCTTCCCCTCTTCAATTTTTAGTTTATTTGAGGCCATAAGATTGGGTTGCACTCCAATAGAAGCCTCCTGCATACCTACGAATGTTTGTGGCTTCTCATCTCTCAACCACAGTGCAAACTTGGAGTCTAAGGCATTGGCAAAGGGTATCATGGTTGTGGTTTCAAGAGGTTTGACTTCTATAGGAATCTTTTGATAGACCTTATTGAATCTCTTTGTAAAGTATGTCAATGACTCATCAATCTTCTTCTTTAAAGCTCCAAACTCTGTGAGGTCATACAAGTAATCCTTACAGTCACCCCATTGTTTTACAAACACTTCTTTCAAAGCATCTATTCTTGTTATTAAATTTGGTGGCAAATTTATGAACCATTTACAAGCTTCTCCATCCAAGCTCTGAACAAAAAGTCTTGACCAAACATCTTCATGTTCAATGTTTTGGTTATTAGCATAACTGTAAAAGGCAACTAGGTGTTCTTCAGCAGATAATCCTTCTCCCTCCCCTGTATATTTGGGCAAATATTTCAAATAATCCCCTTAAGGAAGAGGATGCAAAGGTTGAGGAAGAGCGAGTGGTGCATATCTTACAACAACAATCTGTTGCATCATTGTATGAGGAGGCTGAGCCATGACTTGTTGAGGTACAAGTAGTGGATGAATTACTAATACTGATGTTTGAATGCTTGAAATTATATAGTTTGTGGAGTTTGTATTTGCTTTGGAATAACAGAAGATTGAAGTTCTTAGGCCGGTTCTTCAGGCTTTGGAGCTGAAAACAATGAATTTTCAAAGAAATGAACATCAAAATACTTTATTTCAACCTCCCTAGGAGAATCAGATTCAGACGTAGATTCTTGAAGGATTGGGGCAACTTCAACTTTTTTCTGCTAAGCTAAAAAGTCAGAGAGATTAAAAGTCAAATTTTCAGGAAGGTTACCTTCTCCTTGAGGAGAAGAGGAGGATCCAATAGCTGGGTTTTGAAAAAAGGAAAATACTCCCGTTGTGGGCTAAGATATGACTGATATTCAAGATGAGTTTGAAGAAAGCTTAGAATTGTTTTAATATCTTCTTCAGTTAAAATAGCCCTATCTAGGAAGGGTGCAATTTTCAATACCTGTTATAATTCCCTTTCTTTCAACACAAAGGTTTCTGATTCCTGGTTTTCTTCACTAACACCTAAAACCTCTGATTTTTCTTCCTTCACTGGAATACTACTTGTTTCTGATTTACTAAATGATGACTGAGATGTACTTTCAGCTAAATTTAAGCTAACATCATCTACTTTGTCTTTTACGAAAGCAGTTTCAACTTGAAATATTTCAGTAGTCTTTTGAAACTGAAAATTCTTTAGGTTCTAAGATAGATGATGGTACATTTTCTTTTAGAATGTACTTTGAATGCACCTTTTTCACTAAATGTGATGTAGCTTCAGCGGATTTTTGTTTCCCTCTTGCATCCTTCATGATCTTTTCTGGGTCATAGATTAGAGTCACAAGAGGTGATCTCTGATTTCTTCTTGTAATACGCAGTCTTGAAACCCCTCGTCCTCGTTGTGGAGTTGCCAGGTGAACTAATTACAATCAGAAAAATGACTAGTTTTTATTCTCCCTTAAAAACTAGTACTAGGCATTCATGCAAAAAACTCGGGAGAATACTGAGTTTAAAATCTTCGTCTTCCGACAGACGCACCAAAAGATGTTAGCATTGGAATCAACACTCGGATTGTAACAAGCACTTGTCCAGACACATCTTAAGCTCAAGGGCTTTTCTTACAATTAAATTATGATTTGGAAGTGGTTGAGATTCTCACACACACTGGGAAATTAAAGGGTTTCAAGCTAATAAATCATTCACACATATTCGAGTACCACTGTTTGATGTGGTAGCAAGAATAAATTTGAATTCTAATAGTTAGGAGAATGTGCAAGAACAATGGGTCTAAAGAATAGAAGTCCACTGTTAAGAAGAAAAGAAGACAAAAGATTTCAAACCTATAATGTATTGATGAAAGAAGGCTTCTTCAAGACTGACAAAAATCTCATCATACATTTAAATATTTCTGTAACAGGGAAAGCTTATGAATAATCTCACCATACATATCATATCCAAAAAGCTTGTAAAACAAGATTTACAAAATTAGATAATCATGTACAGCGATACCACAAGCCTAAGAAAAACATGAAACAACATATGTAGATCATAATCTAGAATGAAACAGTAAAGTATGGAAAGACATAAGGAGATAGACAATACACACATCAAATCATTGATAAGTCCTCTAGAGTGCATTTGGATATTATAAGCTCAAAAATATCTAACACAAGATGCAATAACATGAACAACCAAAGAACCCTTTCTTCATTGCTTTACGTAGTATATATACAAAAAGATGTTTTGTTAAAGCTTCCACAAAAAGTGAGAGTTTGTTGTAGGGACTTTATTACAATCTTCTACATATAGTAAAACTTATGTTAAACATAACATAAAAGTAATTTGAAATATAAAATTTGGTTTACACATGCATAAAAATAAAACATGACAATCATGGAGATCAAAATGGCAGAGCTGAGGTGACTGATTGCTCCTCTTTTCCTGGAAAAACTTCCTCCACAAAAAGTGCAATTGCCAACTAAAAATGACACCTAGACCTTTATCCACAAAAGTGTAGGAGTAACCAATTGAAAATGACACTTCGAAGATAGCTTTATTGGATGACACTTGGCAAAAACCATTACTACTAAAGCTACATACACTTTATCACCACTTAGTGTCATTTCTCGAAACCAGAACAAAAAGCTACCTTTTCATCTTCTTATACAAATTCTAAAAATAATAGCTATTTTTTTGGAAAAGGTAGCTATTTCTGATAATTCCGTAGATAAGCCAAAAATGATATGATTCTTCAGATTTTCATTGTTTTAGATATTCAATCATTAAAGATCCAGTATATAAGCGAAAATCCTAATAGCTTTTGCCTTAGTGACCCTCTTGTTTGGCTTTCTCTTTTGTATTTGCTTTTTCTTCTGAGCCTTCTTCTTCCCTGGATCATTTTCTGGACTTTCATCTATGTTTATTATCTCATCTCTGAGAGCAGGATTGGCTATGAGTTTGCTTGCTAGCCTGAGCTTATTCTTTGGTTTGGTATGAGGCCTTTGAATGTATGGATTAGTAATGTACGAAGGCCTCCTTCTTCCATGGATAACTTTGCTTGATTGCCCCTCTTCAAACTCTATTTTACTGCTCTCTTCCTCAAAAGATGAGTATGTGTGGATTATTGCTTTCTTCTTTCCTTTGGATGATGAACTGAGAGATGAATAAATCTGGGCTATAGTTGGTTCTTCCGTTGTAGTCTATGAAACTTTACTTTTTCCCTTAGTTGATGTTTTGAGAGAGGAAAAGACTGTGTCAGTGTTGGTTCCTCTGCTGCTGGAGTGGCATTGTCTTCTTCATTCTCCTGTCTAGTCTTTAAAACAGGGCTTGGTGCTAATGTTTTAGGGGTGACTTCCACTAAAGATCCTTTTGTCAGAATAAGTTTTCTCCTACGTTTATTCTTTGAAGAGGAAGCTACCTCTTCCTTGCCTTTAGACATAGCATTCTTGTCAGGTATAGTAGTCTTTTGTTTAAGCTTTCTTGCATGCTCCTGCCTGAAAGACTCCAAGGTTTGTGGCTCCTTAAGTAGTCTTCTAGTATAAACTTCATTGGCCTTTAGACATAGCATTCTTGTCAGGTATAGTAGTCTTTTGTTTAAGCTTGCTTGCATGCTCCTGCTTGAAAGACTCCAAGGTTTGTGGCTCCTTAGGTAGTCTTCTAGTATAAACTTCCTTGGTCGGTTGCATCATAGGTATAGGAGTGGTGGTTTGAACTCTAGCTCTCCTCGCTGAGTTACTTGTCTGTCTGCTTGATGGTGAAGAAGATTGACCAGTTTGTGAAGGGGTCAGCATAAGTGCAGGGCTTGACTATTCCTCTTGGGTCTTTTCTCTTAAAGGCCTTCTTACCCTTCTTTTTGAGTTAACACTGCTGAAACCTTCATCTGCTAGGAACTTCTCCCATGTGGTTTTGTTCCTCTTCAAATGATAAACCACTAGCATATTGATTAAACCCTTGTGATAAAGATTGTGAAGAGAATAATCTAGGGTTCTTTGTATTTTTTGAGACATTTTCAACAGAGATTGATAGATGAAAAATGGGAGGTTCATAGGTTTAGAACCCGAAATGTGAGCTAGAAACCTCATCTAATATTGATGCATTGTGGAAAACCTACCTTCACTTTAAGCTATGGATTTAAATCCGCTTTAAGCAAAGTTTGTCTTTTATAACAGGACTCACATGTAGCTGACAACTGGGTAGCTCGTGCAATGGTTTATGTGATCCTGAAGGTCCAAGACCCCACCTGCTCTCCATTGAAAGACTCGACAAATGCCTGATAAACTACAACGTTTTCTCCTGAAAACTTCTTCAAGAACCTATACCATCCTGTTGCTTGGAACGGTGGCTTTGCACAGTGATCAACGAAACGAGTATTGGTCGGTTTTGAACGGTTTACCTTACCACCCTTGTCCATTTCGGTAACAGCTAACTTAACTGCTAACGCACACTTGTAAAACTAGGACCAAAAACCCTCCACGAAGCCCTAACTGCTGACACAAGGTAACAAACTGCTTGCCGAAGGATAAGAAACTGTTTGTTGTAGCTTTCTCGAGGGTAAATGGAAACAAGGATCTGCATGCCCTTAATCACGGTGAGGGTGACACGAACTCAAATGACTTAAATTTTGGTGCCAACTCACTCCACTGAACATTTCACTCCATTGAATAATTAACTAATTGCTACTCGTACCTCAACCTTGATATATTTCACCTTTAATGAGTAGCATTAGATTTACCTAGCCTTAGCAAATAAAATAGCCAATCTCCTTTTAATGAATCCTCCAATTAGAAATAGCCACTTTTCAAAAGGGTAATCCCTCTCGTCCTAAGAGAGCTTCAATTATTCCAAAGAGCAATGCATTTTCACCTGAGTAATGCATCTTTACCTCGTTGTACAGCCTCTTTACCTCGTTGTACAAATTTTGAAGGAAATAGCTACTTTTAAAAAAAAAATAGCTATTTATATTTATGTGTTGCTTGTGAAACCAAATTTTCTGAAGAAAATAGCTGCATTTTTAGAAAATGTAGTTATTTTTGTGTTATTCCTAAAATCATTGTTGACTCTGACATTTTGTCTTTAGCCTTGAATAGAAGATATTATTGTGAATAAATAATACTTCTCAAGTTAAACCCATGACCTTTAACTACTCAACGCAGTTAAAAGGCTTATTAAAAGAAAATTTACCCTAATAACTCACACAAATAAACTATTGGACTCAAATTTTTTGGATTTTGTTTAAAAATGATAAAAATTGTGAACAAATAACACATTTCACGCTAAACCCATGACCTTAACTACTGGAAGCAGTTAAAAGACTTATTAAAAGAAAATTTATCCTAATAACTCTAAGACACAAAACAAACTATTGGACTCTATTTTTTTTTGGATTTTGTTTAAAAATGATAAAAACTTTGACATATTTTAACCCTCCAGCCTTCTAAGGGACAAGAGAGGATCAAAGACACAACAACAATAGGCCTTCAACCCTAGGCTAAGGGACAAGAGAGGATCAAAGACACAACAACAATAGGCCTTCAACCCTAGGCTAAGGGACAAGAGAGGATCAAAGACACAACAACAATGATGACCAGAATTTGAAAAATTGCAATGCTAACACTAGTCTCTAGATAATCATAACCTCAATTTAGAGTAGCTTGTTTTGCGCATCTTAATCTTTATAATTTGTCAATATTAAATGTGTTCTCTCAAGTTAATGGCTAATAGTAGTAAGAAAAATTGAAGGCAAGTTTTAATTTTAAGTGAACACTCTTAAAAAAAAATTGAATTACTCACCCAAAGGAAAAAAATAGATTTATTTCCTATACTTTTTTGAGACTTCGTTAAGTGATAAAAGTTGGCTTCCTTCCATGTCAAGTATTTCACCACCCTACATTTCTTTTATAGCCCTTGCCTCATATCCATCAGTATTTTTGTTTCAAAGATAATTCTTACAGGGCATGTTGCAAGTTACTTTTATAGCCCTTACCTCATCTCCACCATTATTTTTAAAAATTAATCCTTAAGAAGGCATGTTGCAAATTGTAGGTCAACAGGTGATTGGTAGGACACTTTTTAGTCCTTTGGTTTTCTTATAAAATGTCAGGGTCCCAAGTCGTAATGCCAAGGTGATGATGGGCTGCCTTTTTTCCCTTCTTACAAAGAGGTGAAAGGTTTCGCACCTAAGGCATATCATCCATGCTCTTATGTACAATATGCAGTTCACAAACTTGATGGAACCTTAAAGATGATCCTTGTTTAAATATATCAGCAATAAAAAAGAAAAATCTAACAAGAGTTATGGAAGAGTGCCTTATCACCTCAATGGTCTGTTATAGAAACAATATAATTCTGTTTAAAACTATGAACTGGAGAAAAGTAGGCCAGATAATGAAAAACAAAGCAGGATGGAATGAAATATAAAATATGGAACCGTTTCATAGAGAACGAGGAGCCAGAATTTATATTTCTATTATCAAAAAAGAATTGGGATGATGTACATATTTCACATTGATACAAATAGCTTTTTACAAGCTGACAACTAATGAGAAGTGAATTTAAAACTGAATTTCTTTTATATCCTGGCGTTCTCCCTCTGTGATTTCTAAGTAACCGGTTCACAATGAATTGTGAAATTTGAGTCAACTATTTGAAGTATTTTTCTTCACACCCAATTCTTTCTCTCTCGTTGAATTGAATTTACTGACAGTGTTATGTACAGGCTGCGAGTACGGATCAACCCAGCACTTGTCTTCGCTGACAGCTTTGGCCCACCTCCGTTTGAAAATATCCAACTCACTGTAAGATTGCCTACGCACCTGTGGAACATATGAAATGCAATGGAAATTTTCAGATAATGCAATTAACATGAATGGTGATACCATGTTTTACCTTTACCTGGTAAACATCTTATAGATAAATGATACAAATTAACTTTTAAGTTTTTACTAACACGCTGTACTAACCTCTGCCCGCTCACTAAAAGCAGATTCAGCTGGAGCCTGCATACAATAAAAATAACATATTTACCAACAGTGGACAAAATCGCTGCATCGCTTTATTAGCTCATTCAAAAGCCTAGGAAGTCAAATTTGAACAATTTTTGGTTTTGGATTTCTTACCGTAATGGAGGAACTAGATGAACTCTTTGATGATATATGAGCATCAGGTGTCACCAACATTGTCTGCACTTCAAACTTACAGGCTTACCAAACCAAAGATCAAGTATTTTTTTCTTTTTACATATGAAGGCATATATATAACTACAAATATAATAATTACATTATACAGAAAATAACTTCTACCTTGGAATCATCTGATCCCCCCAGTGATGGTATTCCTTTATGCACTATGTATTGACTATCTATGACTCCAACTTTCTTGCTTCGATCACCCTACACAACAGATAAAAGTCTTGTAAGAAATCATATAGTTTTTTAAGATCACTTAAAGCACAATGGACAAGACAAGAAGAGATTTTTTTTATTTGACAATGACAATGAACACTACTGTAACTCATCTAGAGGCTGATCACTTTTGGAACTTATCACACTCGTACTTGCTGAAATAGTGGAGACTTCAAACTCAAGTAATAAAGTGTGACTAACAAGAGATTATAATTTAGAAATATCTGGAATAAAATAAATAAATTGTGATGTACATAAAAACATCACTGAGGGACCACAATCAACATTTTATCATTGTCAGGTGTAAAATAAATTTCAAAAATTCTAACCATACAATGACAAGGATTAATCTCTAGGGGAAAATGTGAAAAGTTCATTTATTTGACCAGAATTAACCCAAAATCCAGGCAAGATACCCTTGAATTCGTTTAAAACCCATTAAAGAATTTATGCATTTACAGGCTTCATGATACTTGTAACAAAGTAATAATCTCTGGTCTTAACAATGTATTCAACTGCTTTATTATCTCAACGGGACTGACATTGAATGCTACTGTTTGGGATCAATTAACTCCATAACAGGTAGATAAGATAAGATAAGATAATTATATTAATGTCCGACAAATGACCACAAAAGTAGGTCAATGGGACTGAAGAGTACAACCAGTATGAATACAACATGGGAGTGCAAGCACACCTCCTAAAAATGTTGAAATAATATAAAGAAACCTACATAACATCAGAACATACGTATAAAACTGTCACAAAGGTACAGTGATACAAAACACTACGTGAGTTTGGACAGCTCAAGAATCTGCTAAGAGGGTGAGAGGGATAGATCAGACGATGAGGCATAGGATGTCAAGGTCCCCTAAGCCTGATCGCCCAGGGCAACGGGACGAACAGGGCACTGGCTCAGTGTCAGATTCCTCTGGAACCATTGGGGATTCCAGCAGTATGCTCCTAGGGGTTGTGTACAATGAGTGAGGGATAATCCTAGCATCTGAGGTCAAAAGAATGAAACTCCGAATGGATCTCTAGCTGCTCCTCTGGGTCTAGGAAATAGTCTGATGGGCACTGGGCAGGAGTGTTGAGAAATCAATAGGCAGGTAAAAGTGACAATTTCTCTTACTTGATAATTACTTGTGAAATTACTGTTGGCTTAATATTATTATATTTGTATTCTTCTTTTCATCAAGCAATTACCAAAATGCAAAAATATGAAGAACACAGAACAAGAGACACAATATATAGGCTACAAGTCAGGGAATAAACCCCACAAGTGGGACAACCCAGAAAATCTCTTCTTATAGAATTAGATCAAAGTGAGAAATCCAAGACCCAAGACTAACAAAAAATCCAACCTGCAAGATGCCAAGTCAAGCCCTCCAAATTCACCATCTTAGTCACAGGAAATAGCAACAATCCTAGAAACAGTAGCTTGCATCAATCTCAGCTCATATACCACGGGGAACTCGTCTTTATCTCAGATCACCAGTCAGAGAATTTGCATTTCTTTCATACTATGTACCACAGAGAGCTCGCATTTCCTTCAGCCTGTTTGCTACATAGAACTCGCATTGCTTTTAGATGTATGACCTCAGAAACTCGCAAACCTTCACAAGAATGTAGCTACTGTAGTTCGTATATCTTTTTGCCTCAAAATTTCAACACAGAAACCACCGAATTGCTTGCCATTTGACTGGAGGACATATGTCGATATATAGTTGTTCTTACATGCGAGAGGACACATCTTTTGAGTGAGCCGACTTGTCATCCAGGAAGGCAGACTTGGCTTCTTGAGGTGAATTAACCCAAATTACATTTTGAAAAAATATTTTCCCTCTTTCCTTACAAGAAGTCCAAATACGTCTTTAACTCAACAAATCCTAGAAGCATGAAGAAAATGCTTTTGACTAGAAATAAACATAATAACAATAATTTATTTTTCTCTTACTTGTTTTTATATATTGATACAAGTACAATGATAACTAGGGAGGTATTTATAATTACACAACAGGATACAAGGATACTCTCAAATTGAAATATTCTCATAAGAAGAGTTTGGATTGATAAGCCATCATCAAGCATCCACATCATAACCAACATTCTCAATTTGCAAAATAGCAAGGCCTTGACAAACAAGCTCTAACTTTCCACTAGATTAGAGCACAATACTAGGATGCATACATTTGGACACCACCATCATTGCCTCTCAAGGCACATACCCCATCTGGATGTTCACCAGGTATGTCCTTACAAGATTATTCTTATCTTGGATTTCCAATCCTCAAAGAATATCGGTCCTCTTGGACTACTCTTATCTTAGATACATGTTAAATTTGGCAACTAGGTCCAAATTCCACCATGGGATAGTTCATTTGATGGAGATGATGATTGCATTGTATTCCTCTTTTCGAGAGGTCCAAGATTGATCTAAAGATCATCTCATTCGGACAAGCATAAGTGAGATTTTGAATTTATTCTTTCACGTGCAAATTGTTTAGGTCGGCCTCAGCGTATTGTAGGCTCAAGGAGCCCAATAGACGTGTCTCTTCACCCTCAACGAATTGTATAAATAGGAGTGACCTCTCACCTCATTTGGACATGATTCACACTCACATTCTTCTCCCTCTCTTCATCAGATTTATTCATATAGCTTGGGTATCCTCTCTCTCACACACACACGTGTGGCTGAAGGGCAAATTTATGGAACAGATTGCAGGCCGAAATTTCAAACTGTTGACCAGTGTTGACTGAGCTGTTCTTGAGTCTTGACCTCGTTTCTCTGTGTTTTGAAGGTCAAAATTCCAATTTTGAGGGGCCGCATTGACTGGCACTAAAACCGAGAAATTATGGGCATGTTGACAAGCATTGACTTCAGGGTGAACTGCAGTTTGACCACAAAAAAATACAGCATATTTTCTCTCTCCTTTGACCGAGTTTGACCGAGCTGTTTTGGGCTGCATTTGACTTCCTGTTCAGGCCGAGTTTGACCAAGGAAGACTGAGTTGCATTGAGGAAGGTTTGCTGTTTATTTGACCAACGTCGACTTTCTGGTTAGGGCTGAAGTTTGATTGCAGTTGACTGCAGAATTTGACAGGGCTGATTTGACTTTGTATTGAGCAAGTGAATTTGATTTTTGTACTCTCTCTCTCTCTGCTGAACTATTGAATAACAATAAGAAGAATTTGGGGTTTTTACCTGGCATCTGCCATATCCGGTGTTCTCTGGTCTTCTACAATTGTTTTTATGTTCTATCCGCATTTACTAGCAATGTGATTAATGGTTATGTGATTGCCACTGGCAATAATTGGATATTGTTATTGGGCTGCTAAGGAACAGAAGAAATTGTGTTAAGCATAGAACATACCATTGTTATCTAAAATTAACATGGTATCGGAGCTCAGGTGAATACAAAGCCCAAGCAAGAGAGAGAAAAGCAATCACTAAGATCTATTGGACAAGGGAAAAGCCTCAATGGCTTCCTCATCTTCAAATCTGAGGATAAGCTCAATGATAAATCTGATTATCATGCTTGGAAGATGTCTGTGGACTTGACTTTGGAAGAAAATGATGTCATGGACTATGTGCAGGGAAAAGTTGTGGAGCCTCCTTCAAATGCTCCAACTGCTGCTAAAACAAAGTACAAGACATGTGAGGTCAAAGCTAAGAAGATCATCATGGACTCCATTTAAAAACATTTGGTTGCTTACATTTCTGATTTGGGAACATCTAAGGAGATGTATGACAAGTTGGTTGGGATGTTCAAAGCAAACAATGCAAACCAAATCCTCTTTCTCAAAAACACGCTGAAGGACATCAAGATGGATAGAGGGGAGTCTGTCCAATACTACTTCATTAGGATTACCGAAATCAAGAATGATCTTCTATCTATTGGAGAAGTTGTCGCTGACAGGGAGCTCACTTTTATTGCTCTTGGAGGTCTCCCACGAGCTTGGGATGTGTTTAACACCACTATTCTTAACAATGACAAGATTCTTAGTTTCAACGAATTATTGACTAGATGCACTCAAGAAGAGACGAGGGCACTGCATTCTTCGCTCATGCTAAGAATAAGAACAATGTTGGTCCAAAGAAACAAGGTCAAGGATTCAAGTCGGGATTCAAAGAAGGAAGAAAGGGAAGAAGCTTCAATTGTAACAGGTTTGGCCACTATGCTAGAGAGTGTCATCATAAGAAGGATACACCACGGGATGATGACAACAACAACAACCGCAACAATTTCAAAGGCAATGGAAATCAAAGGAATATTAGGTTCAACAAAAAGGAAAGAGGAATGCTCCCGCTGCTCAATATGAAAATGGCCGACCTCCCAAAAGGTCGAGAAACTCCAGGTATGAGAAAACTAATGTTGTAGAAAAGAAAAAATAATTGTATCTTATTTCTTCCATCACTACTACCTCTCCTCCGGACACTTTGGATAATTGGTTGATTGATAGTGGTGCCTCAAGGCACTTCACTGGGTACAAGGAGGCCCTCTCTAATTTGATTGAAAAGAAGTCTAATTTGGAGATCATACTTGGAGACAATGACACCTACCCCGTGAAAGGAATAGGGACTGTCACACTTCACTTGAATCAAGGTCAAATCCTTCATCTACAAGATGTATTGTATGTACCTGACTTGAAAAAGAACCTAGTATCTATTTCTGCGATGGAAGACAAAGGCTTCAAGGTAGCATTCGTTGATGGGAAGGTACATATTTGGCAAATGAACCTGAAAGATGCATTTACACTTGGATTTAGAGTTGAAGGTCTTTATCAAGTTGGAGGAAGTCCTTTCGGAGCTATGACTTGCGACACTTCTCTTCAATCCGAATTATGACACCAGAGGTTTGTTCACCTTCATTACAAAGCCTTACATGATGCAAGGAAGATGGTCGAATTTATGCTCGAATTCAACGTAGATCATGAAGGTGTTTGTCAGGATTGTGCAACTGGAAAGTTTACAAGGGGACCATTCCCCTCAAGCGAGAGTCAAACCAATGACATTCTTCAATTGGACCTCCATTCCGATCTATCTGGTATGTTGCCTGTAACATATTTGGGAGGATACTCGTACTATGCTATTTTGTGGATGACTTCTCTCTCAAAACATGGATCTATTTCTTGAAGAAGGACGAAGTGTTCAAATGGTTCCTCTCTTTCAAAGCCTTGGTTGAAAATCAAACAAGGAAGAAGATCAAAATATTGAGGATCGATAATGGAATCGAATATGAGTCAAATGAATTCAATGACTATTGTAGAGACACTGGCATTAAGAGGGAGACCACTACTGCATATACTCCTGAGAAAAATGGAGTTTCTGAAGGAAGAATCGAACAATCATAGAAGCTATTCGTGCCATGCTTTATGACCAAGGCCTACCGAATTTCTTATGGGGAGAAGCTGCCAACACTATCGTATATGTTCAAAATAGATGCCCACATCAAGCATTGGACTTCAAGACACCCGAAGAAGTTTTCACTAGTAGGAAACCTGATGTTTCTCATTTTAAAAATTTTGATTGTCTCGTGTATTTTCATGTGCCGAAAGAGAAAAGAAACAAGCTAGACACATCTGGGAAGAAAGGAACATTTGTGGCCTATAATGAGTCTTCAAAGGCATATAGAATCTATGTGCTTGGTCAAAGAGAAGTTGAAATAAGTCATGATGTCACCTTCGATGAAGATTCTGCCCTTGGGAAGGTCATAGATCTTCCTATCCCAAGGAAGGGAAACGATGATGATGCAGGAAAGCAGGATGAATCTCCGACGAATGAACCGATGCCCGATATTGAAGGCCTGATGGATTCCATTGATCCACCGCCTGGTGAGCCCTCTACCTTAAGGAAAAGACCTTCGTGGCTCAAAGACACTCTTGAGGATGTTGAAAGACATGTTGCTCCAAGAGGACATTTCATGGAAGTAATAAGTCGAACAGGTACCAAGGGTACTTAGCTGCTATGAGTACCATTATTCAATCTGAGTCATGTACGTTCAAAGAAGTCGTGAAGCACCAAGTATAGAAGGATGCGATGAATGAGGAATATGAATCGATCATAAAGAATGATGTTTGGGATGTGGTTCCTAGACCCAAGGATAAGTTTGTGGTCACTTCGAAACAACTTTACAAAATCAAACATGGAGCTGATGGAAGTGTTGAGAAGTTCAATGCTAGGTTTGTTGCTCAAGGCTTCTCTCAAAAGGAAGGAGTGGACTATGAAGAGATATTTGCACCAGTTGCCCGATACACCACTATCCGATCCATCATCACTCTTGTTGCCTCTCAAGGATGAAGCCTACACTAAATGGATGTCAAAATTGCTTTCTTGCATGGCTCGCTTAAGGAGGAAGTCTATGTAGAGAAACCCGAGGGGTTCAAAGTTCAAGATCGAAAGACACATGTATGCAGGTTGAAGAAAGCCCTATATGTGTTGAAGCAAGTCCTCAGGGCTTGGTATGAGAGGATTGATAGCTATCTTATGAAGCTGGGATTTACAAGGAGGGAAGCTGACCCGAACATATACTTCAAGGTTGAAAAGGATAGACCTATTATTCTGGTACTTTATGTGGATGATCTCTTTCTGACAAGTGCAGACCCTCTCATTTATCAATGCAAGAGGGAGTTAGCTTCTAAATTCGAGATGAAGGACCTAGGGTTGATGCCAAGTGAGATTTTCCTTTCTCAAGGAAAACACATTGTGAAGCTACTTGATAGATGTGGGATGGTGAATTGCAAGTTTGTGTCTACTCTGATGGAACTCAACTTCAAGAAGCTATGTGGAAGTACTATCGGCCCTGATTTGGAAAATCCTTCCAAGTATCAACAACTTGTGGGGGCCCTGATGTTCTCGATAAACTCTTGTCTCAACATATGCTTCGTTGTGAATACATTAAGTCAATTTATGGTCGAGCCTCATTACTTTCATTGGATTGCTACCAAGAATCTCTTGAGATATCTTCGTGGCACAATCAGCTATGGTTTGAGATACACTGCCAGGGATTTGAGGCTACATGGGTATACTAATGCTGACTGGGCTGGCAGTGTGGTGGATCGTAAGAGCACATCTGGATGTTGTTTCTCATTGGGATCTGCTTCGATATCTTGACTGAGCAGGAAGCATAAATTGGTTGCTTTAAGTACCGCTGAGGCTGAATACATTGCTACTAGTATGACCTGTTGTGAAGTTGTTTGGTTAAGGAAGCTCTTTAGTGAGCTATCTGAACATGTGTTGGATACCACCATGAGATCTACTGCAACAACCGGAGTAGGATCACCTTTTAGACATTCTCGTGTTCCACGACCGCTCCAAGCATATTGATATTAGGTACCACTTTATCCAGGATATGGTACAATAGGGAGAAATAAGGCTCCATCACATCAGGACTGATGAGCAAGTCACAAACATTCTCACAAAGCCCTTGGGGGAGGTCAAATTCTTAGCCTTCTGTGAGAGACTTGGAGTCGTAGAAAGACCCTCCTATGAGGGTCCCGCATGGGTTGGACACTGAGCTTTGGGAGCTCTTGGGGGCTTGGGGTACTTCATGGAGCTATGAGAAATCATAGGGTGAGTGGTTCACCTTCCCCTAGTGGTGCGCTATGTACAAGGTGAGTGGTTCACCTTCCCCAGATACCCCATGATGGTTGACATGTGTGTAAGGTGAGTGGTTAACCTTTCCCTACGATTGCGAACACACAATGTAGGGTGAGTGGTTCACCTTCCCCTACGATTAACATATGCATAGGATGAGTGGTTCACCTTCTCCTATGGCATATGAGTAGGATGAGTGGTTCACCTTCTCCTGTTGATAACCCAACAAACATTCTACCCATGTAGTCTGGGACTCATGGGAAGCACCTCTCCTATGGCCAATGAGTTGGGAAACGAGGATAGGGACCATACCGATAGACACATCGTGTATTGTTGTACTCCCTATGTCTAGGATGCATGATGTTTAACAACTTGATCTGGGATCATTTGAGGTTCTACCTTTGGACTGACTTTTGTCAGTGGAGAGTGGCAAGGTCTTGTGACTCACTCTCGATCAATTCTTCTTCATTATTAGTTCACGGTTCAACAAAACAGAGCAGAGCAGAGATGACAGAGATGGTATATGATGATAGGATGGCATGATGATCAATGACAACAGTTGGATTGGCAAGTGGAATTATCCATAGTTGAGAGGGACTGTTAAATTTGGCAACTAGGGCTAAATTCCACCTTGGGACAACTCATTCAATGGAGATGATGATTGCATTGGATTCCTCTTTTCGAGAGTTCTGGCTGAGTTTGACCTCCTGTTCTAGCCGAGTTTGACCAAGGAAGACCAAGCTGCATTGAGGAAGGTTTGCGGTTGATTTGACTGTGTATTGGGCAAGTGAATTTGATTTTGTACTCTCTCTGCTGAATAATTGAATAATAAAAAAAAGAATTGATCAAAGGCTCTCCCCACATTGGGGTTTTTCCCTGGCATCCTCCATATCCAATGTTCTCGTCTTCTACAATTGCTTTTATGTTCTATCTGCATTTACTGTCCATGTGATTAATGGTTATGTGATTGCTACTGGAAATAATTGGATATTATTATTGGGCTGCTAAGGAACATTGAAGTAAATTGTGCTAAGCATAGAACAGACAATTGTTGTCTAAAATTAACAATACTCTACCCTATCCTCAAAGAGTATCGGTCCTCAGGACTACTCCTATCTTGGATTCCCAATCCTCAAGGAGTATCAGTCCCAGATGCTTATCCAATCCTCCATTCTCCCTGTTACCCACCGCCTGTGGGTAGTGTGTATAGAAATTTTTTTTTTTTCCTAGATGGTCCTCGGCCAGCGGCTAACAAGCCCTTGCAACCACAAGATAGCTCGATGTGTCATTATATTCTACACCTAAGCCAACCATGTGGTCACTCGCCCACTTGTTATGATTGTATGTTTGAAGGTGGGCCTCTCGACCCCAAAAGTATGGCTTTTTATTGGTATAGTTGAGTAACTTTCCTTGTCATGGGCACTTTTGGGCTTGGATTGGTGGGGGGATTCGGGGGAAAGAGTAGGTTAGGTTTGCACTCTTGGCTCCACTGCCTAATTTCGTGGTTAACCTTGTACCCTAGTCCCATGGGATCTCCTTTATTGGCTATTAGCTTTCCTGGTCCCGCTTCCCGACACCCATCTACATCACTCACCTTCCACTCATTTTAGCCTCATTCATCTTTTTTCCCATCTGGGTCCCACATGTGTCCACTGGATCCACATAGGGTAAGCCTCCCCCTCCCTTTGTCCACACCTCGGGTTGGGCATAGAACGATGCCCCAAAGGTTGATGCAACTAAAAAGAAAAGAAAGAGCATAATTTGGCCACTCTCAACAGGAAATGTATCATAAAATGCAAAAGATGGTTGGGACATCCAAATTCAGCACATGGGAAAAGGCCAAACATGAGCTCAACCCCTTTACCCATGGCCATCACTCTAGTTCCTATGGGCCCTAGATGAGCCCCCTCCATCATTAAGGAACCCATGATTGTCCCAACCCCTGGTGGGCGATGAACTGGCCCACCTTAAGGGGGTATCCATTGCCATATATTACACATCATGCTCTCATCCCCTGGGGCCCGAATAGTTATGAAGAAAAATCAATCAAAGGCAAAAAAACATGTGTGAAAGGGTGGAAAAACAAAGGTCGAGGTAACTCATGTACCACGATTTGCTCCCTCCTACACTCATACACCCAGGTATGGCCTTCCCTTATTATAGCTACCCTTGTACCATGACATGTGGTCTGGATGATTCCACTAATCCCCACTCCGCTCCATTATCATATCATTTGCCACCTTCCATTTGATGGATATACCATGGACATGTCACCCCATTTAGAGGTTGAAACCACCTAATAGAGTCCTTGATTAACCCCCTTATTAAGCTTGGAGACACTTGTACATTCCAAAGCCCACTATGGAAGGGCATGCCACCATGAAGTGCCCCATTGGCTCCATGACTTGTAAGTTCTTTTACTTGATTACTTTGATCATTTGTTGTATTGGAGGGCAAGGGGACGCATTGGATCTTATGCAAGATTGCAGGTGGGTCTCCATTTGGGGCTTGGTCTCCCTATACGAGGTCCTGGCCCTACAGAGGGCCACATTGACACTAGTAAGGTGAGCATTGAGAGCCATGGGCCTCCACCATTGCAGAGAGTACTTCGTGGATCCCCAACACCACTCATTGATTGCTCGTGTTCTAGCTTTTGGATGAGGATGATGAACCTAGTTCACCATACACTTGGAAGATGTTCTATGGTCCAAAGGTTGTCTCATGTTGCAGAGGGAGGGCTTATGTCGTCATCCTAGCCCTTACAGATGGTCTACAGGCATTTTCAAACCACTTGGAGACCCATGAGGATGTCCTTGTGCCCCCACACCCACTTGGGAGCACCACAGGTTCTTGCTTGGAAAACAAGAGGCCAACTCCTTGTCCACTATGTTTGGAGTCTAGTTCTACATCATAGCACCCCTTGGACTTCATTAGGCCTCCTCAAAGGCTCAACGACTAACTATATTGATCATTCTGCCCACTTTAGAGGCTTATTCTGATGTTATTGAGCTATTTTGGTGGGCTTGTCACCAAAATTATTGTTATTATGCACATTATTTTATTTTAGGGGCATTATTAGTCCAAATTAGGCCATTCAAATCCCTTAGAGGATTGTATAAATAGAAGTGAGATGATTCACTTTCATCATCATCACTTGGATTGGGTCATTAGCTCTTATGAGATTTTCGCTATCCATTTTGGAGAAGAGTTTAGATGATATGGATGAATTTGATGTTTGGATCCATCTCTCTTATCTTGGAGCTTCATTATTGGCATAATTTGATGATTGGATATACTCTTTTGTACATGTAAGTGTTATTTTCATGCTTATTCTTGTTATTTACTTTTGTTACATGAATGTTGCTGAGATTTTTGCTATACAAGTCTGAAATTTACTGCTTTTCTATACGAATTAATGGAAATTGTGATATTTTATAGCATTGCATCATGTCATGGGCCATGTATGAATGGGTGAATGTTCCTAAAGATAATGTGTTAATTACATCTCGATAAGTCATCAATTACTGCAAATCGAAGTATAAAGTCCTTGAAGTAACTGCTCTCATGCCTTAATGCCACGCGAGTTGTTTGAAGGCCTCCTTGATTAGGTGAATTTTTTCCAAACCATAAATTTTCCTTGACTCCATCTCTCCCAAAGGACAAGGCACTAATCCTCCATAGGTGGTCACTTTCAAAGCTTATTTCTCTCACCTGTGCTTCTCTTTCTAGGCCTAGCCATCATAGGTCATCTAGGGCATCAATTATCTCATGTGCCAGCCATCAAAAGACTTCGATCTCTTGTCCACTACTGCGCTAGGGTTTCCTCTAAATGCCCTGCACATTTCACAAAATTCTGACGATGGGATCTCAAGATATTACAAGCCCTAGCCCAAGGATCATCTTGCCCTAGGTTTCCCTTGGTTAGTGACCTCATTTGGATCATTGTATTCTATTCCAAGAAGATTTGTCCATTGATCCTCTTCTCCTCCACAATTAGGTCAATCCCCTCCTTGAGTGATCAATTCCATCTCCTTGGGTCCTTTTGGTCTCGTAACTTTATAACTCCAATCTCAGAAAGATCATATAAATACCAAGTCTCCATAAGGATTTCTAGACATAGGAATCATCTTTTCAAGATTTATTCCCAAACCCTAGCCTTGAAAATCCTTCCAACTCTTCTTAGAGAGCCCATCACCTTGCTTCCAAAGCAAGAAAGACATACAATTGAGTCTCTCTTGAGAATAGGCCTTAGGAATCACTCCTCATCCTTTTATTGACCCATTCATCTAGTGGTTCCCCTTTATACTAGGTCTCCCACATCGGTGAAAGTCCGTAAAGAGCGGGGAGCCTCAACTGAGGTGACAACGGGCTATCGCTCCAGTTGCCCTGGACCTAGAAGTTACCCTTTAGGATCCCCTCTTAGGATCCCTGCTAATTTGAGCGATAACACTCCCTACCAGTGCCTTCACTAGACCTACGGTTGTTAGTCCTGGCCTAGTGAATGACGCATGGAGAATACGGTGTCCACCATCACTCCCTCTCAACTAGGGAGGCAACCACAGGCTTCGGCTTGTCTTATTCATCAACTACTTGTTCTTTCGTGGAGATCTTAGTAGTATCTTTTATGGATTTTAGATCTTTGCGGGGCTTCTTGGCTTTTAACAACATCATCAAACTTCGACCTTCCTAGTTCTTCATGCAACTTTGTAATCAATTGATTCATCTATCATCTTCAAGAAACCAAGTTTCTTCGCAGCTGCTAGCACATTATGCCATCTTGCTCTTCCAAGCCATCCTTAGTGTTGTCCACTCAATCCATGTGCTCTCAAATCCAATCAAACAAATGCTAATACAATATTAAACAAGTTATCTCAATTGCTATCTTTCCCACATAATTCTGCAATATGTCCTTTCAGGGAGCCAAACCATATCCCATCATTATCAGAGTTTCCAAATCACAATAGCCTCTAGTCAAGGTTTGGGATTCTTCATGTCAAATTCTTGTTGCTTGTTCCCTCTGAGGTCAACATTCCTTTGCATGGTCTATCTACATATTGCAACAAAATTCAGCCTCATGCTCTTCAACTTTCAAACATCAATCAATGTGTTCTTGGAACGAACCAATCAAAACTTTTCAACTTCTTGCCAAAGGGTCTTGTCATTTATTTGTCATCTTCCCTTCTATTCATGACCTAACTTCCTTTTTCTAGCTGGAGCAGGTAAACTTCTTCCTTTTGGCTTCATGATGCCATTGCATACTTAAAACTACTTTCTTCTTGTCTTCATGTTGTATCATGTTCTTCCAAATGTATCCTATTGAGGAGAGTCAACTCCCTCTTAAACTTGGTCCTTTTCATCAGCCTTGTCCTCAAATTAGTATGGTGTCATTCCTGTCAATCTCAAGACCTAGATTTTATTTTTGCATCAAAAATGGGTAGTTAGGGTTTCTATTTCTAAGGTTTTTCTAATTCAAACTCTTGCCATGAATAATCCTTAATTTGCAGACCTACCTTCTACAATTTCGTCCTCAAAAAAAAATATCGGACTTTACTTCAGATCAGAGATGAATTCTTCTTTTGATTTTGCCTCATACTACTCCAAAAATTGTCTAAGATAGACCACGGAAACTTGCCCAGAATGCCCATGGTGGGTATATTTATATTGATCTGAGGAGGCCTATAATGGAGCCGACATAACCTTTTGAAGAGACACGACCTTATTTTGGAGCCAACTTAAGAAATTTACATTCGAATTTCATTTCCCTCCTTTTTGTAGGTTGACTTGAGTACAATTTTGGATTTTCCCCTCTTTGATATTTAGTGGGCTAATGTAGCTGGGGAATACCTCCTGCAGCTACCTAAAATTCAACTCTCCCTCTTAGCTAGGGAGGTATCCACATTGACTTCCTCAGATGCAAATTTTGTTGAAACAATTTCTCCATCCCAAGAAAAGATTGAAAGAGCTAGCTATGTTGATGTGTCCATCTACTACATGTGGAAAGCATCCCGCAGCAGCATCATGCAAAGGGATCTAGTTACCCACTAGTCACGACTCCTTTGCAAAGTATCTAGTCACCCACAAGCCAATTACCCATTGGTTGGTCAGGCACAACCCCCTAACACAATACAAGTCCTTATTTCACCAACCCACCAAGTGGTCACTTGGAACAATGTTAGGTAGCCTTGACAAATGGTGAAACCCTGGGCCCATTTACCATTCCCACATGTCGCCACATGCCATTGAATGGTAAAAATACTTTCTCGATTCTATGAGGCACTCACACAACCCACTGCCAAGTAACCCTTCGCAATATGGTTAGGTAACCCTTGACCGAGGGAGTACTCCAGGCCTTGATGCCAGCTGGACCAATCTCCCTAGCCACATTACATGGCTCCCGGTCACTACCCATGACCTAGTTAATACCCTTGACCTAGGGAGAATCCTCACTCCTTGATGCTACAACATCAACACTCTAACCAAGGGAAGCATTCTCAACCAATCCAAGCTTGTCCCTAAAGAATACAAACGTCATCCTGGGATAGAGGTTTTCTAAGAATGTCAGCAACCTGCTCGTTTATAAAAATGCATAGGATCCTCACTACTCCCTTTGTACCATATGCGTCGACCTATCATCACGGTCGTCTCTAGCATATGATCAAGCAATCCTACGAGCAACTTCTGAAGCCACACTGATTCACAACTCGCCAAACTCGCTGCAATATACTCAGCCTCTACAGTTCTGAATGTGACAAATGTCTGGAGATCTAGTGTTTCTTAGCCTCTCTAACCAAAGTCGAGACGAGAACACTTGTCTGATGCTACCCAACCATAAAAAACTAACAACTTTTTCCATACTTCTAGTTCCAAGAAGTGATGTATCTAACCAAGATCCTTCATCTCTTGCCACTACTGCTCCCTCTGTCACGTGAGTCTTTAAGTCATATAATAACAAGATCAACCAAGACTCGTCAAATATCCATCAATCCAAGAATACCATGCTTAAGGTTCGTACAAAGCTTTCTTTACTCTGCAGACATGAGATTCCTTCTCATGTACCTCAAAGCGTTGAGGTAGCTATACATACACTTCTTCCTCAATTACTTCATTGAGAAAAGTAATCTTTGCATCCATCTAATATAACCTCCAGCAATAGAAATAATAGTTCTAACAAAAGTGTAGCTAACAACTGGAGCAAGTGCCTCCTCATAGTCCTCCCCCTTTTTATGGGAGATCCTCACGAATCTCACTTTGTACTTCTCTATGTTGCCATCTACCACATACTTGAACTCGTAGATCCACTTGGAAGTCACCACTGACTTCTCTTCCACACAATTTTCTCCTTCAAACTTGTTGGCCTACATGCTCCCTTTGAACTACAAGCTCTTTTGGTCATCAATACAAATTCTCCCTCTTGAACACAAGTCACTCTAGTTGAGTTTATGCTTTATCATGGGAGAATCCTCTTGCCATAAACTTTGTTTCGTTCTTCACGATGCTTTTATCGGCTGCCAAAACCTTAGCAGCCTTCACGACGTACCTACAAACCTCACTAGGAGGTCATGGAAGAAACAATAATAGCCAAGCAAAGAAAGATATAAAGTCAAGAGGTTGACTAGAAATAAATTAATGAAAAAAGATATGAAATACTTATCTTTTGATCTGAGGATTGTAGGGAATTGTCAACTCCCTCTTGATCATGCCTTCTTGTAGAAGTCGCTGCAATCCATCCGCAATTTCATCAAGCTAGAAATGCTCATCCTCGTCCTTAGCATCAACTACTAATGCATGTAGATTTCCTTTCCTTCCTTGCATGAATTGTATGAGCTAGGGTTTCTTCATCTTTGAGCTCTAAGACATCTTCATGCAACAAATTCTACTGGCATCAGGTTAGCTATCAATTTGAAGATGGAAGGACATTTTTTTTACTGCAACTACATCTTTCAAGTAATTGAGAGTGTTTCTGAGGGTCTCCTTCTCCCTCTCCAGTTGGGTTGCAGTGTCCTCCAATTCCAAGAACTCTTGTTACTCTACCAATGCCCCTTCAAATGAATTACCCATGAAAGGAGGAGTGGGAAGCGGGGGCCTTTCCTAAGATCCTCTAGGGATTCTTTCTCAGGCTTCCCATTCAATCGATTTTATATGAAAATCACATCCTTCATATATGTCTCAGGCTCATTCACAAGCTTTTCCAAATAATCTTCTTGGTCATCATCTGAGGGTCTATCCTCCAACTATTGGACTTGGATCACCAGATAAGGCTTAGTCCTTACCAAATTCGCCACACAAAATCTTTCCTGCCTTTTGTAAATAAGAAGGAATCATTCATCCATAAGCCTCTCGTGCTTCACAACCCACTTCAGCAATCCCAGATAACTGATCTATGTAAATCACCCTAAACCTACGGTCGGTCTGCAGAAGGGTGTGCATCATCATTTTGTACCTGAATTCAAAGATCTGCAGTTGTAGAATTTGCACCCAGATAAAGAACCAGTGGGAGTTCAAAAAGTGGCAGTTTAACTAATCCATTGGACTCTTCATGATCTGCATTGGATGTCTCTGAGGATGAACATCTGTTTATGTGGGTGCTTCTCCTCTTTCCTTTTCTAGATACCGCACAGTACTTCTTACTCAGAAAAGGACCTCTTGCATCAACAGTGAACACTAACAGAATCAGGGCTACTGCTAAAGAAATGTTGTTCATTGCAAGGCAAAGGCCTTTTTATTCCATATACAACGGAAGTAGAATTTGAGCTGAAGGCATAACTTTAAACTGACTATTATTTTACCCCATCGATGAGAAAGCAATACAGGTCTCTGCTAATATCCTTCATATAACAAATTCAGCATACAAGCTTCCAGGATATATACAAGAACTCTAAGGGCAGGAGACAGACTTTGAAACCACTTCAGACTCAAGCCCCAATCATGATTCATGACTCTTACAGCCTCCAATAGAACCAAACCATGCCTCAGGTATGCTCTTGAAATCAGCCTCAGATAACTCGGATCCTTGAATGTGCTCTTTAAGAAACCTCTATGATCAGACCTCAGAAAGGTCTGAAATAAGTCTCGGTCCAGTCTTAGAGGGGCCTAAAACAGTGCGGAGATAGCCTCAGAAGATTTATCTTGGAGGGACAAGAAACATGTTACAAAGAGAGGCCTTAGAATGCCTTGGATTGGCCTCAGTTTGGAGTGAACATTTGCTTCAGAGACTGAACCCTATCTCAACAAGGAGACCATCAACCAAAAAGAAAAAACACTAAAGCACAAAATAGCTTTTGAACAAGCTCGGTCTCCTCCTGATGTAACGTTCTGCCCTGGTCTCAGAAGATAGCAAAATTATTGATGATATCAAGTGGATTGATTTCCAACAGAAGGTCATCACAGGGTTTGCAATCCAAACTAGGGCACAGAACAGCCCTAAACAGATCCAACCAGAACCCTTGGCTTCTTCATGGCTGTTCTCTCAACCTCGCTCTAATCCCATGCTGAGTTTTTAATATTTTCTAACTTGATTATTACTTTCCAATGATATTTTTAACCAATTCATTTGTCATTAAGCGATTTCACATAGAAAATCTCAACAGTGAAACAATAATGACAGTAGGATCACGAAGAGACAGCCAAACACTTGACACAAATTTTTAGCCTGGGAAAACCCTAACTAGGGAAAAACCCAGCAATCTTTTCTTAGGAGAAATTCTACAATTCAACAGAAGTACAATCTAAGTTTTCTAGTCAAACTGACCATAGAATTCATCAGACTAAGCCTTGCCAACCTGCTTCACAATGGTATTTCGGATCTGCCTTGGGATCAACAATTTGGACCTACGCCAGAACATTTGCCTTTGGGCCGAATAGGGCTATAAAACAGACAGATAATTTGCCATAGAATCTCGGCCTATCCAATGAAGATCAAATACAGATGTGTTATGAATAATCCTTAATTTTCAACCCTGCATTCTACGATTTCATCCTCAAAAACAGATCTTGGACTTTACTTCAGATCAAAGATGGATTCTTCTGATTTTGCCTCAGACTGCTCCAGAAACTGTCTGAGATGGACCACCAAATCTTCTTGCCAAGAATGCCCACAGTGGGTATATTTATATTAATTTGAAAGAGGCCTATAGTGGGGTCGACACAGCCTTTTGAAGAGACACAAGCTTATTGTTGAGCTAACTCTAGAAATTTAAATTCAAATTAAATTCCCTCCTTTTGTAGGCCAACTTAAGTACATTTTGGATTTTTCCCTCTTTGATATTTAGTGGGCTAATGTAGCTGGGGAATACCTCCAGCAGCTACCTAAAATTCAACACACAAGATATTGAGAGGAGGACATCTCAATGATTGGGTGGAGAAATACTTTCACTCAAGTGTGCTGAGTTCGAGAAAAGTGCAAGGAGCAACAAGGGAGATCTAGATCTGCCAAGGAGAGTTTGATCAGATAGATCATATCCAAGTTTTTGTTGTATATGTAAATTTCTCAGTGGGCCATTTTCCTAGGAAGGGAGCCTGAATATGTTCTGATATTATTTTAGCAAAGAACTATTGATTGGCAAGAAATTTTGTGCATGTGTCAGATTGGTTAAATTTGCATCTGCCAAGTGTTTAGTTTTTGTTAAGATCCCAATCATGCTTTTCTTCAACAGATCTAAGATAATCTTCTCGTTTAATAAATTGCCACTTTTGCCATGTTGATGGGTTCAAAGAAATTTAGCATATGAAGCATGAACAGGGCCAAAACATCCTCAATAAGCCCTTCTTCTAAAGCAGGTCAATCTAGATGTTGCATAGGCTACGGAAGCAGGAATATCTTCGTAGTTTTGAATAATATTGTTAAATTATGGAGGAATCGATCCACTCTAATTTAATTTTCTTTGAAATTTTATTATGCAACATTTGATGAGGACTTCTCTACTTTCTATTTTCAATATATTTTTGGAAACAATTTTAATTGGCACCTTAATATATATGAATGCAAAGTAGATTTTGTTTCAGTTGATGTTGAAATGATGAATGTTCCATGGGAATATTTATGTGATTGGGGTGATAATAGGGTCTAGCAATTCCACTTGTGACACGTGAATAAGAAATTGATGCTTTATTGTTTTCACAAATGTGTCAACAGACTTAAGCTGAGATATGAATTCACCAATGGCTATGGATGTAACTTCAACCCTAATTGGATCTGTTATCGATTGATGGTGAATTATCTCTAATTGTATCTATGGGATTTCTCTTTTCTACTGGTTGTACCTTGACTTTTACAACTGTTGTTTATAACTTTATTCAACCAAATCAATTCACATTTCTTTATCGAACCAAAACATGATGTCTTTTTTCTTCAATTCTTTTAATTCATTAAGCAAAATTTGACCATGACATTTTAGATAATTGATTTCTTTGTCCTTGATCGATACAGCTAGTCAAATTTTTTCTTGACATCTTAAATTTTTTTGTTGAGATTCTTGCTGGCCTTGATGATATTTTACCATTTCAAGTATAAGCTATTCACTTGCTTAGCTAGAGCATGTTTGTCAATTTGTGATTATGAAGTTTCACCAATTTGCTTCATAAATACCAATCCTGGTTTTACTAAATCTTTCTTTAATTGTGCCAATTCATACTAATATTATGCCAGAAAACGAAGTCAGACAGTGTTTTGGCAGTGCACAAATTTTAAAGTCTTTTGGGTGTCAAATTTCTAAGTCCACTCACCTAAAGAATTGAAAACACCCCTTCCTAGTAAAAAAAAAAATGGCTCATCCTTCTCAAACTTCTCAGTCATATAATGAAGAAACTAAAATGCAAATCAATATGAGCCAAGTGGGAGAAAAAATGATCCTATTATGCCACATAGAGAAGCCAAACAAAGCATTTTCAGATTGTGTGATTTTGCAAGCTTTTTTATTTCAAATTTCTGGTTTCAATAACAAGGGTTCTCCTCAAACTTCTCAGTCATATGAGGAAGAAACTAAAATGCAAAGGACTCAATGCCCTTCAAAAATTATGGCCAAATTTGCAAAGGGCCCATACAACTCATTATATATATAAAAAGAAAGAAAGAAAAAGAAAAAAAAAACTCTCACAAATATGGCAATGGTAAATCAAAAACTAAGTTCCACAAAACCTCTTATGTGTGTTGCTTGGCCTATACCATAACTGTCAAGCATCATAAAGATGCCTATGTACAGTTATACACACAAACAAGTCTATTTCCTTTAAAACATGTGTAATTCTGGATTGTAGTTACTATTACTTTCGTTAGCCTTTATGCCCTACAACCAAAAAACAATAATAATTATAATAACAATTCCATGTGTCAAGGCCCATTCTGAACATGTAATAACTAAGGTGGGTCAATCTACAAACCTTTACGCAAGCATAATTAATATGATTCATAGCTTTATAAATATTTAACAAGGTAGCTTCCTAAAGATGTCCACTCTCACAGAGTTAGAGTGCACAAGCCTCATAAAATTGACTTTGAAGGAAGAATAACCTAAGAAGGTACACAAGATAGAAAGGGGCACAAGGCTAAACTCAACAATAAAATTTAGTACAACCTCAGTCTAAATCAATAGTCCTTTTTTTGAGAGTTCACTTGGGTTGAATCTGGGTATCTAGCACCAGAGACACCTATATATAAGACAAAAGATTACTTTGAAGTTACATGAAGTTCATTAATGTTACCTGTGCACAGTAACCCAGCTTCATGTCTACACCCCATGCATGAACCAAATCATTCTGCAAACCACAAACAGTTAAGAAATAAATTACTGCTAGAACAAATATGGGAGATTAGTTACATGATTCTCATAGTCCATTAGGACATTGAAATTAAGTTAATTAACACAAAATCCCAAAGAGGATATATTATTTTTCTAGTGGTTATACATATAGTAACATAAAATAACTCCAAAACACTAAAATGAAGCTCAAAACGCAAATAGTTTGAATTTAGACAAAATTTATTTAGGACAGATCATTTTCATGCCAACACATTTCAGAGAGGAATTAACTCGAGGCACTTGAAAGGAAAGCTAAAATCATGTGGCAGTACATCAATGGGGAGTGACTCCACATCTCCACCAAAAATATTCCCAGATACATGGTATCTAATACGGAGATTTTTTTGAGCCTCATATATAGAAAGATAGATAGATATTTTAGCCGCATATATAGCTTCCAACATAAGTTATCTGGTCCATGTTCATCTTCAGCAACAATCAAGTTTCAAAAATGTTTGGCAATGGAAAAAAAAAATAGCATTTTCCATTAAGTTCCACAAAGAATTAGGTGGGTTTCATCATAACCTTACATAATCAACCAAAAAACAAATACAAATATTTTTAATCTCAAATTTTGTAATATTCCCAATTAGCCTTGCTAATTGGAATATTTCATTTTAGCTTTATTTTGCCGCTTTAGCTAGAAATAATAAATAAAGTGAGAAATAAGAGGGGTCACCTCACTTTAGTCACCTCACTTTATAAATAAAGTGTTCTTTTTCCTAGTTGATTGACGTTATAACTTAGAGAGGGGGCCTTTGGGGGGTCCACATGAGTATGATGGGGAGGCATCGGAGCTGACCCAAGGTAAACTGCGCAGAGGTCAAAGGAGAGTAAGGACGCGTGATTAAGTTTTTGGAGGGAGTTTGGCACTATAAAAGGAGGGGTTCTCACCTCATTTGGACAGAGCATTATTCTATATTGATATTGAGAGCTAGACTTACGTTCGCTTTAGCACGCCGGTTGTTTAGTCGGTCACGCGACCATTTGTTTAGTGCAACCGAGTGTCTCCCTGTTGGAGATCTCACCCTTAGCCTCGGGGACTTCGAGTGCCTCACTCGGTAAGGTTATTTCCGGTTTCACCCTTAGCTTCGGGGGACTTCGAGTGCCCGCCCTAGTAAGGTTATTTTTTCGAGTAACACCCTTCGGGTCCGATGGGAATTAACAAAGCATTTTCGGGTGGAGATTTGGAGAGGAAGAAGCCCTCTTGTGGTCATGCGAGATCCGAGAAGAAGGGGACGTTGTTCCCGGGAGGGAGAGGACGCCGATCGACCTTGGAGAGTGAGGACGCGTGCTCGGGGAGGACGCGATCCCGTATCCGAGCGAGGGAAAAACGCCGCTCCAGGGAGGAGGAAGGACGCGAATCGGTCTTGGAGTGAGGACGCTCGTTCCATCGAGGGAAGAGGAGGACGCGGATCGAAGGCACATTGATAGATCCAGCCTTGGAGATTGTAGATCCGAGCGAGATATTTGCGGATTCGGGATTTCTCGTAGGTTGCGGATCCGGAGAGATAGCATTAGATCCGGCTTAGGGAGATTGCGATTCGAGGGAGATATTGGCATATCCGGCCTAGATGCGAAGAGATAACATCGGATCCGGCCTTGGAGGTTGCGGATCCGAAGAGATATTGTCGGGATCTAGCATAGATCCGAGGTGATAGCGATAGATCCGAGTATAGGAGGGCGCAGATCCGGATTGTGAGGCTTCGCATCCGGCAGATCCGAGCATATGGGACGCCGATCCATCCGGGAGGACGCCGATCCGATGAGCGGTGGTGCATGAGCAGTGGCTTGACGAGCGTTTTTGGCCTTGAGGAGCCGAGCTTTTCATCCGGAGGGTCCGGTGACCAAGACTACGAACATTGTTTCGGCCGCTGTCACTAGCGAGGACGGCGTTTTCATTGGTGAGGGTTTGGAGTATTGATATCGGCTTTCTTTTGGTCTTCGGCTCATAGTTCCAGTGCTGGATCCGTCTCCGACTCTTCGAGTAGTCTTCGACCCGGCTAGACGCCGACCATGTTGCGGCCATTATTTGTCCGAGAGAGTCTCCACTTGCCTAGGGCAAGGCTAGGTGCATTTATTCTTGTTTTCTTGTACTCCTCTCTATGTACTTTCGCATTAATAAAATGGCTCGGCTTTTTACGGTGTTCTATGTGTATTTGTTCCATGATCGCGGATTTCGACATTGTATTTTACGTATCTGTCCGGCATATTTCGTGTATTCTTGGGTTATTTCCCCTTTGGGGATATTACGCGTGGTATCGAAAGCATAGATACGCTCGGCTCACCGTGGTGCTAGCGATTCATGACGCCCGGGGATAACCCCTACATCTATCTGAAGAGTCTTTTCGGGGGAAGTGACTCGATCGAGAGCCACCCGAGACAGATTCCCGAGGCGAGCAACCCCGAGAAGGGCCCGAACGGCGTAATTCCATGGCGAGATGATGAGAGGTTTAAGGAGGCGGTCCTCCCGTCATATGCGGGAGAGACGTCGCGCAGACTCTCGGCCATAGAGCCTCGGTCGTGAGGGAACCTCCTAGAGTTTTTCGTGTCGGTGAAGGATCGGGGATGTCTCGCCACATACTCGGATGCTATTCCTATTGTGACAGACGCGAGAGACCCTATATGCCCACATTCACACCCGAAGACACGAGAGACGGGAGTGCGGGGGTGCACGTAGGGTCAATCCAGCACCCACACGACCCACCATGCCTACCTTTCGAGAGAGGACGAGGGGTCGACAGCATCAAGAGATGTGAGTCCGACTCAATATGCGGCACGTTCTTGCAGAATGGCGGTGGGCCTAGGTCGTGCATTCATGGATTCTTTCCCCTTGGAGCGCTACTTCCCGAGTACCGATGTGGCGTCGAGGCCCCGAGCATGAGCGAAAGCACCAAAGGACAAGGGACGTGGATCCCACCGTGATGGTCACGCGTGCGACTAGTAAATTCCATTTGCCTATGTTTGATGGTTCACGAAGACTACGGCAAAGTCTGGGTGGAGAAGTCTGGACATCTATTTTTCGACTAACCGGATGCCGGAGACGGAGGCCATTAAGATGGTCGCATTGCATTTAGAGGGTGAGGCCCGGGATCGGTGGTTCCATGGGATGGCAACACCGGGACATTCCACAGTGACGACATATCGCCGAGTTCACCGGGAGAGTGGTGGAGCGTTTTGACGTGAAGGATCCGGAGCGACGATTTCTTTGAGCTAACCAAGCTCGGACGGACAGGGGAGTGCAGAGGCATACATCTCGTGACTTCTTGAGGGTTTCGGTGATGGTACCTGACTTATCGACGACTCGGATGGTCTATATGTTTGTGGAGGGGGTCGTCGAGCCACTTCGTGGCCTAGTCCGTCAAACAAACCGGCTACCCTACGAGATGCTATCGCAGGGCTCGTGACCTACAGGGATGTTTGCCCTGGGACCCGACCGCCTTATCCACGTAGACGGAGCTTTCCGGCCCTAGGGGGTAAGGACACGAGGTTCCGCCTCCCAAGGCGAATCTCGACGAGGACTGTTTGATGATGAGGCCGAGGGAGAGAGGCGAGGCGGAGCGATTATGCTTCACTTGCCGGGAGCCGTGGGCACCGGGACACAAATGTACGCAGGAAGGCACATTTCATAGAGGTCTTCTCAGGAGAGCGGCGGGGAAGAGGATGAGGAGAATGATGAGGAGGCGGGGAGGATGTTATGCGACACAGAGTACCTTACCACCTCCACCACCCGATGCGGGTGGGGCATCATTCGCACCTGCGGAGGAGCTCTAGCAGAGCATTACGAGGAGTCCCCAAGTATCCGACGTTGCGCGTACGAGGGACGATGACGGGGGACGCGGGTCTCGGTCTTAGTCGACAGTGGGGCCACCCACAACTTCATTGATGCCTAGATGGTTGCACGGAGAGGCATACCGAGCGGAGGGCTTTGATGGGTTTTTCCGTTTTTGGTACCAGGAGATCGACCATGGCATGTGCTCGATATGTACCGTAATTATCGTAACCATGGGCACCTATACATTGACCGATCACTTCTTTGTGGTGGACATCCCGGACACCAATGTGATATTGGGGGTCCAGTGGGTCGATTACTCGGGGGAAGGTCACGACAGATTGGAAGGCCTTAGAGATGGAGTGGGATGATCCCAAGACGGGGAAGCATGAGAAGATACGAGGGCAGAACACATATCCACCCCGGCACGATATCGGCACACAAAGCATGGAGGCGACATTCCGCAAGGGAGATATAGAGTGGGCGGTAGAGTTGCGGGCTTCGGAGGCCGGGAGATACAGGGACGAAATCGGTGCACCCCGATCTGCTGCGACTCTTCTCGACGGATATGCGTGAGTTTTTGGAGACATTCCGCGAGACTGCCCACCGGATCGGGGGTTTGAGCACACGATCGAGTTGGGAAGCGGGGATACAGGCAGGTGATCACCACACCGTATAGGCATCCTAAGGCTCTATCTGGGATGAGATAGAACGGGCCATTCGGGAGTTGTTGGCCCTTGGGCACATTCGACCCAAAGCACTAGTCCTTTCGCTTCTTCGGGTAGTGCCGGTAAAGAAGAAGGACGGCACATTACGCATGTGCATTGATTACGGGGCTTCGAACAAGAAGACCCCGAAGAACAGATACCCCATTCCCGGGATCGACGAGTCGATGGATGAGCCGAGAGGAGCACGGTTCTTCTCAAAGATTGATTTGAGATCCGGGTACCATCGGATACGCATGAGGGAACGAGACATTCCCAAGATCGCTTTCAGTGTCACTATGGGCACTTTGAGTTCTTGGTCATGCCATTCGGGTTGACCAATGCCCCGGCTACTTTCTAGTCTTGTATGAACCACATTTTCGGGGATCATCTCGAGGAAGTTTGTGTCGGTTTTCTTTGATGATATCCTTGTCTACAGACGAGGACTTGGGAGGAGCATCTCCAAAGACATTGAGACGGTCTTGCACATTTTGGAGGAGCGAGCAGTTCTTCACCAAGCTCTCCAAGTGTGAGTTTGGATTGACTGGGAGATGTTGTATCCGGGACACATCATAGGAGTGGACGGGGTGAGAGTCCACGAGGGAAAAGATCGGGGCTATCGAGGGACCCTGGGCGTAGCCACGGAACGTAACGTAACTTCGAGGGTTTATTGGTATCCGCACCTACTACCGGAAGTTCGTCAAGGGCTTCTCACGGCTTGCTTGCACCCCTCACGGAGCTTACAAGGAAGGGGGCATTCGGTTGGTCTGGATACGGCACGGCGAGCTTTTGATAAGCTCAAGGAGGTGATGAGCAGCGTTGTCCCGTGTTAGCTTTTACCCAGCATTTTACGCGACCCTTTGTCCTAGAGTGCGATGCATTAGGAGAGGGGATTGGAGCGACTCGATGCAGAGGGTCATCCGATCGCGTTCGAGAGCCGTAAGCTCCTTCCACACGAGAGGCTTTATCCCATCCAAGGTTACTTTGGAAGCGGGAGCGGGAGCGGGAGCGCGGAGCGGGAGCGAGCGCGAGCGCCATTTTTAAAAGTTTCCGGTCCGAGCGTTTGAGCGTTTTTATATATATATATATATATTTTAATATTTTTTATATTTTGATGCATATATGTCAACAAAAACATGTAGAATGATGAATTAGACATAAAAAAACATAAAAACATAGATTGAATCATATAACATCAATCATCTAGAAGTTATAATCTTCATCAACCACGCCCACGAGTTGGAAGCATACAACATATTGACTCTTGAGTCTCGCAAATCATCAATCCGAAGGTTTCAAGCTTTCAAAATTCAATATATAACATTTATCATCATTGATATATAACATTTATCATCATTGATTTCAAATTTCGATATCTAACATTTATCATCATTGATTCATTGATTTCAAAATTCAATATACATTTATCATCATTGATATATAACATTTATCATCATTGATTCATTGATTTTCAAAAATTCAATATACATTTATCATCATTGATATATAACATTTATCATCATTGATTTCAAATTTCAATATCTAACATTTATCATCATTGATTCATTGATTTCAAATTTCAATATACATTTATCATCATTCATATATAACATTTATCATCATTGATTCATTGATTTCAAAATTCAATATATAACATTTATCATCATTGATATTATATAACATTTATCATCATTGATTCATTGATCACCATATAACTTTCATGAAGCATCATATTCATAATTCATCATCCCTAAAAAGTTCTCGCTTCCAATTCTTCCATATGTACCGTGTCGTCCTCCAAATTATCATCCTCTCGGGTTGTTGTCCCAGTGACCCGACTCAGTATGATTGATCCTCATTTGCCCGATCACGAGTAATGGCTCAACAACCTCAAGTTGTAATGCACATAAACCAAGCTTTCGACTCGCTTTTCATTCAACTTTCGTTTCTTCTCACATTGTGTATGAAGTCAGTAGGTGCTCCAACACCTCTCTGCAGAAGAAGTGTTCACAACCCGTGAGAGAACTTTTTTAGCCAACTTTGGCAAAAAGTCCCATGCCGCCATATGCTTCCCACCATGTGATAGCATCAAATCTGTCCCTCGTCTTCCATTGCATGGAAAGAACCAAAGTTAGAAGTGCAAGTCGAAGTATTTGCCTAATTCAAGGCGCAATCTAGCACACTCCTCCCCGTCGAGTACCAACTTGTCCAATCCCTTCATGTACCCCTCTTGTACTTCTGGATTTGTGTGAGCATAGTTATTAAAACCGGAACCTGTGACCAGGACCGATGGACCTAATGAACTGGTTTCCTAACTCGAACTCGGTCTAACCGGGAGCGATCGGATCTCAATGAACCGGTTTAAAAAAAACATTAAATAATTATTTTTTTAATAAAAAAAACTATTTTTAAGATTTGCAACCATGATTCGAAGCCAATAGAGACAAAATATGCAAAGTTTGCTCATTTATATACCATGCAAAGGTGAATATATCGAAATGGCACCGAGTGCAATACATATCATCGAAAAAATACATAAGCAATGAGGCTCCAAATGGCCCATAAAGTCCAAAAAACAATGCTACAAGCTATGAGGCCATTGGCCTAATACAAGACTACATATTAGTGATCAACAACATGATCACTCCTCATCATGATCAAAATCATCACCACTACTAGACAAGGGATCATCAACACGAGCTACATAAATAATATGGCTCAAAGTTTGAGGACTCCTAAAAACTCCTCTACAACTTTAGTAGTAGTAGTAGTAGCAAAAATAGACATCAAAACTACAAATCACTAAGCAACATGGTCTCTCATGAAACTCATCATTGATTCATTGCTACTAGAAATGGGATCATCAACAAGAGATACATAAACATCATCTAGCTCAAAGTCTTCGTGACTTGGATTGCTCAACCTTATAACACGATAGAAATTGAAAAAGTTTAACATGCCTAACCAATGATTTTGGTTTGAGTGAAGGGTTCATCTCCTCAACCTTAAAATGCGGTAGGAAAAGATTAGCATGCCTAACTAGTTGTTTTTCCTTTGATTGAAGGGTACATCAAGGTTCTTAAAGGACTTCATGCTCTTGATCAAATGCCAATATCATACCCCTTACACATGATAGAATCAAATGGAAACATTGCAAATTCCCAAACCATGAAACCCCCGAAAACCATTAAGTCCGTCGAATTTTGAGTGAAACCTAAAATTCTAGTTTCTCCATATGAAATCCAATGAGGTCGAAACCACTCTTAAACATCTCGAGTCATTTCATGGTAATGTTAAAAATTTAAGTAAAAGGATGAAAATGAAAAAATAAAGGAAATGTCACTTTTACTTTAAGAATTTAACATTACCATGAAATGTCAATGCTTTTCTTACCTCCACATCGACCCTCTAAAACCCATTTCTCGGCCCTAAACAAATCGTTTTTTTATTGAAAAAAAATTTCCACCCGAGCAGAAGCGTTTTTTGTTCGGGGAGCGTTCGGGAGCGAACGCTCCCTGAAGCTTCCCGGCGTTTAAAAACGCTTCGGGAGCGTTTTTAAACGTCGGAAGCGTTCAGAGCCGCTCGCTCCCCGACGCTCCCTGAGCGCTTTCGGCGTTTAAAAACGCTTCGGGAGCGTTTTTTAAACGTCGGAAGCGCTCAGGAGCCGCTCGCTCTCGAGCGCTCCTCGACACGCTCCCGAAAAAAACAGGAGCGTTTTTCGAGGGTCGGAAACGCGCTCCCAGAAACGCTCCCGACAGGAGCGTTTTCGGAAGCGCGTTTCCTAGCGTTCCCCAGAACGCTCCACGCACGGAGCGCGTTTCCGTAGCGGGAGCGAAGGGGGTATGAAGCTTCACCGCAACCCCCGATCCCATCTATGACAAGGAGATGCTGGCCATCATGCATGCATTGGCCAAATTCGGCGATGACACGGTAGGTGTGTGATTCGGGGTGAGGACGGATCATAACGGCATCGAAGTACTTTCGAGCGGCAGGTTGCTGGGAGAGGGGCAGTAGTGGATCGCGCAAGATCCGGAGCTACGACTTTGACATAGAGTATGTCAAGGGGGAAAAAATAACGTGGTAGCAGATGCCCTTTCTCAGAGACCGACCCACGTTATCACTCATGAGCTTGGACGCCGATCGGAAGGCTCGACTCACCGGTTGAGTACTCCAAAGATAGATTTGCATGCGAGGTGCTTTCGGATGGACAAGTAGCGGATAGCGATACGGGGGTGGCCGATGAGGTCATCTATTACGGGGATAGGATCTTCTTGACCGAGGGGTCTCGGCTCAAGGAGAAGATACTCCGAGCTTCACATGATTCACCATTGGCGGGCCATCGGGGTTCACCAAGATGCATGGGGCCATCCGGGAGAGATTTGCATGGAAGGGCCTCAAGGAGGACGTACTCCGGCATGTCGGGGGAGTGCGAGGTTTGCCCAAAGTGGAACAAGGGAGAAATGAGCCATCCCCTGCGGGGTTGTTAGTGCGCTTCCCATTCGTGAGGGGAAGTGGGGAGAGTATTTCGATGGACTTCATCACTGGGGTTGCCCACAATGCGGGCAAGGACCGCATCTTCGTAGTAGTTGACCGGCCAACGAAGTCATGCTCATTTTTTTCGCCATTTCGGCGCATCATACGACGGCACGAAAAGTGGCGAGTTGTTTTTCCCGGGAGGTTTTCGGATTGCATGGTCTACCCAAGACCATTGTTAGTGACAGAGGGACGGTCGTTTTATGGGTGGTTTTTGGCAGGGAGCTCTTCCGACTAGTGGGGACCGAGTTGACACCGAGCACTAGTTATCATCCCCGGACGGACAAAAGGCAGACGGAGATAGTTAACAAGTGGCTAGAGGGTTACTTGCGTAACTACGTCGCTAAGCAGCAGAGAGCATGGGCTGAAATGGCTACATCCGGGCGAGTACCGCTACAACACAACCCACCATATGTCCATCGACATGACACCTTTCTATGCGTTGTATGGATACCATTCCCTATCTTTTGTGGACATGATGTTTGGTGTTAGCAGTGGCTCCGCGAGCCAAATTATGGATCCAAGAGAGCCAAGACATCCTCGGCTCTCAAGGACAACATAGCCACGGCACAGAATCGTGCGAGAAATTGTATGGCCGATAAGGGTCGGGTGGAGAGACACTTTGAGGTAGGGGGACCCGGTCTACCTACGGTTACGCATATCGCAGACCGCGTCTTCGCTCAAACGAGAAGGGGGCAGAAGCTTAAGCCTCGCTTTTATGGACCATACAGGGGTGATACGTAGGATCGGGCAAAGTTGCATATGAGTTGGAAACCGCCCCAAGGCAAACGGATTCATAACATCTTCCATGTATCATGCCCGAAGAAGGCACTGGGTCGACATGTGACGATCACTGGGGAGCTACCGCCTACGGATGATGAGGGGCACTTGGTGTTACTGACGGGAGGCCATTATTGACACCGAGGAGAGACAAACATGCGGAGCAGAAGATCGGAGAGTTCTTGGTAAGATGGAAGAATTTGCCTAGGGATGAGGATGCCACTTGGGAGGATGAGAGGATCTTACGGCATCCATCACTTCGCTTGCTTGAGGACAAGCAACGTTTTTGTCGGGGAGATCGTAATATTCCCAATTAGCCTTGCTAATTGGAATATTTCATTTTTGCTTTATTTTGCCGCTTTAGCTAGAAATAATAAATAAAGTGAGAAATAAGAGGGGTCACCTCACTTTAGTCACCTCACTTTATAAATAAAGTGTTCTTTTCCTAGTAGATTGACGTTATAACTTAGAGAGGGGGCCTTGGGGGTCCACATGAGTATGATGGGGAGGCATCGTCGACTCCAAGGTAAGCCGCGCGAGTCAAAGGAGAGTAAGGACGCGAGTTAAGTTTTGGAGGGAGTTTGGCACTATAAAAGGAGGGGTTCTCACCTCATTTGGACGAGCATTATTCTATATTGATATTGAGAGCTAGACTTCGTCTCGCTAGCACGCCGGTTGTTTAGTCGGTCCGCAACGATCGTTTAGTGCAACCGAGTGTCTCGTTGGAGATCTCACCCTTAGCCTCGTGGGGACTTCGAGTGCCTCGCTCCCGGTAAGGTTATTTCGGTTTCACCCTTAGCTTCGGGGGACTTCGAGTGCCCGCCCTAGTAAGGTTATTTTTCTCGAGTAACACCCTTCGATTCGTGGGAATTAGCGCATTTTCGTGGTGGAGATTTGGAGAGGAAGAAGCCCTCTTGTGTCGCGCGGATCCGAGAAGGAGGGACGCCTGTTCCGGGGAGGGAGAGGACGCCGATCGGCCCTTGGAGAGTGAGGATGTCTGTTCCGGGGAGGACGCGAGTCCGCATCCGAGCAGGAAAAAACGCCGCTCCGGGAGGAGGAAGGACGCGGACCGGGCCTTGGAGTGAGGACGTTGTTCCATCGGGGAAGAGGAGGACGCGAGATCCGAAGGCACATTGATAGATCCGACCTTGGAGATTGTAGATCCGAGCGAGATATTTGCGGATCCGGGTTCCGTAGGTTGCGTATTTGGAGAGATAGCATTAGATCCGACTTTGGGAGATTGCAGATCCGAGGAGATATTGCGGATCCGGCCCTAGATCCGAAGAGATAACATCGCGATCCGGCCCTTGGAGGTTGCGGATCCGAAGAGATATTGTCGCATCTAGCATAGATCCGAGGTGATAGCGATAGATCCGGGTATAGGAGGGCGCGATCCGGATTGTAGGCTTCGGATCCGAGCGAGATCCGAGCATATGGGACGCCGATCCATCCGGGAGGACGTTGATCCGATGAGCGGTGGTCATGTGAGCGGTGGCTTGACGGCGTTTTTGGCCTTGAGGAGCTGAGCTTTTCATCCGGAGGGTCCGGTGACCAGCACTACACATGTTTCGGCGTTGTCACTAGCGAGACGGCGTGTTTTCATTGGTGAGGGTTTGGAGTATTGATATCGGCTTTCTTTTGGTCTTCGGCTCATAGTTCCCGGTCGAGTACCCGACTCCGCCTTCGAGCGAGCTCTTCACACAGGACAGATCGACCATGTTGCATGCCCATTATTTGTCCGAGAGAGTCTCCACTTGCCTAGGGCAAGGCTAGGTGCATTGTCCGGTTTTCTTGTACTCCTCTCTATGTACTTTCGATTAATAAAATGGCTCGCTTTTTCTGTGTTCTATGTGTATTTGTTCCATGATCCAGGTTCAGACATTGTATTTTTCGTATCCTGTCCGGCATATTTCACGTATGTATCGGGTTATTTTCCCCTTTGGGGATATTACCAATTTGACCAAAAATACAAAACATAAAACACTTGAGCTAATTTCCAATTTTTACCAGAACCATATATTTCACATATTTTATAATTTTGTTTAACCAAAAAATGTTAGATGATTAAATTTGCCATTGCTTTTGATTCAATAAAACTTGATTTTTCTTTAAAATTTGTTAAATGCACTAACTAAGCTTCTATAAATACTTGCAAGCTATCCTCAGTTAAGTATCATAAACGTCCAAGATACAAAATCCTTGAAATCCGGGCCTAAAACCCTTCCTACTGTTATTTGAGAAAGACAAGCTTAGGAAAACCCATGCCTCGTAAACTAGAGGGTCAAACCATAAAAAGTTATTCTTTGATGATTTTGCAGAGGAGTCTCCACTATCATCCAAGGCATAAGCATCCTCTCTTTCCAAAGATGGGATAAGGCCTCAGACCATGAGCCGCTTACTAGTTTCTTTCTTACCAGTGGTAGTTTAGTGTAAGATTTAGAGTCAACGCTACTGCCAACTATTGTAACATTAGACCTCTAAAATAATTCCTATCAAGTTGTTACGTATTGAGGACACTCATCATACCTTACCCAAAGAGTTGATGCCAGTAATGAATACAAGTCTATCTGAAATATAAAAATAAAAGCTGTTAATTTTCTCTTGTCACTCTGCAACTACTTAGATGAATTACTGAAAACAAGGCAACTGAAAATTAAAACCAAATTTACTTTCACCAAGATACAGAGTTTCATAACAATTTATAAGCAGCGGAAAATAATCTCGAGATAAAAAACACATCACACAAATTGATACGCTTGTTTACCCAGGAAACCCAAATGGGAAAACCTGCTTTCTCTGTTGTGGTATTTTATCAATTGACCTTTAGCAATTAAATCTATTACAATTCACGCCGCATCATGCAGCTCGCAATCTGTCTTTGAGAAAACACTTGCTCTCCTGCTGAATAGCCTTGACTTTCCCTTGCAATCCCTGATCCCTGCTCCTATTTCCTTGCACACTAGCAAACACTATTTCTTTGCACACTTCCTCCTATTTCCTAGGCGCACAAGGGAGCTCCTATTTCCTAGGAGCAAATCCTCCTATTTACTTGCACACTTGTGGCCTCCTATTTCTTAGCGCACAAGCTCCTTAATTCTGCGCGCACATATAAAGAATGATCTCACAAACTTGTTATTATCTTGTGCCTTCATCCTCCTCCTTGAGACCCAATTCAAGCATGCAAGGAGCGTTGGAAGGTTCGGTCTTCAAAATTGTCATTGTACTTGTGTCAATATGTATTTTATGTAAATACAAAAAGAAGAAAAATTATTATTATTATTTTTATTATTAGCATGCTCTTCATGCTTTATTTTGGTCAAAAAAAAAGGTCAAGGGCATGTTCTTCATGACCCTGTCACCTGTTGCAACTTACTGAAGTAAAAGGGCAAGATCTTGTAGCTGATCTGTGACATAATAAGGAACACAGATATATCTCCTTGAAAGGAAAACTATGATTTAAAGTTATATGTGAAGACTTGAGGGACGTCATATCTATGGATAGAGTTTACATATGAAGGACAAAAGTGTGTGACATGTGCAAAAGTTTGATGCCTCGTTACAAATCTACGTAGAAGACAGACCTATGACATTATGGTTTGGCTCATTGGAAGGTCACCTTGTTGTGACTATGTATGCATGTGCAAACTATGTAAATCAAGAGAAAAGACATTGCTAGCAGCTCAAAATAAATCTGTGGTTCGATGGCTAAAAGTTTGAAGTATCTTTGTTGAAGGAAAATGATACATGTCAACTGAAGAAAAGTCAAAAGGACCAGACCTCTGCAAGGATGGTTAAGCTAAGATTGGAATAGGTATGTATAATTTGTGTTTATTTGCGACTAATGACCTATATACTGCATATACTGCTAAGCTAGGTCATGATGAAATTACATGAAGAATAAAGCTAACAATCTTATGCACACTTAAAATGGTAGTAAAGGGCCTGTGTAGATATATTAGAGACCATTGATATGTTAGCATTTGAGTTTTTTTTCTTGCAAATGAAGGCTGTTGGAAAGTGTAACTAGGATCTGTCTTCATAATGACTGTAATTATGAATTTATGTAATGAAGAAGACAAAGATAATAAAATGTACTTTGTATATACTTGCTTCATGGGTTTCATGAGCAAGAAGTTTTATTATAGGTTAAAGACTTCTTTTTGATGCCTTTTAGGGATTTGTCATCTTGTCATAAATGTATAAAAATAGAGACATCATGTTACACTTGTGAAAGGAAAAATATTGATGTAAAAGTATGCCTCAAAGACCTTGTCATCATACTGGAAGAAGTTGGCTTAAAGATGCTGGAGAAAACCCCCTGGGAGGTCGGCTCAAAATAGACATGACTATTCACTGTCAAGTCGGCTAATTACAGGGGCTGACTACTATAAATAGTGATCCAAGTGGATACTGGTGGTCACCCACCTATTCCACTTGGGGCCCCACCATTGTTTGTTTCAGTTTTTCAGTTTCCTTAATTATAGCACATTTTACTATTTTTAGCAGTTTTTCGGGTCCTGAACTTCCGAAGCCGTTTTGAGGCCCTAAACGACGTTTTTTGGGCATCGCTTCCAGCTAATATAGTCCATTCCGGACTTGATATTCGCTGTCAGTAGTTGTAGTCCTCGATTAGATTTTTCTAACGATGTATCATGTGCATCAAATAGAGATAGTATGCCAAAGTTACGACCTAGAGAAATTGATGTACCAATTTACCCCGACGAGGCCCATATTTTGGCGTTTCATCTCTTAGGGTTAGGTTTTTGGATGTTTAGGGTTTTCCATTGTTTCTCAATAATATATAGGCCTTCAAGCCTCATTGTAACACAGTTCAGAGGCCAGTAACAACCACATCTCTTCTCAGAGATAAGCTACCAGCGCCCTAGCTAGTTTATTTCCATTCCGTCTGTAAACAAATTTCAGTGCTTTGATATTAATGAAATGAAGTGTTATTTCTGCTGCATTTTTATATTTATGGTTATATGTGTATTCTGTTGTGTTTCTACATTAATTCGGATCAATGGTATTATTAGAGCGGTCTACTCTTCTCGGTCCTTCTTTGCATGTCCCTAACGAGGTCAGGGTATAAGGAGTTAGGGCTCGATCTAGTTGAACCTTTGCAAGATCAGCGTCGCAAACCCTGACGGCTACCCATGGGGGACGAAAAGAAAGATGAGGGAGAAGGAGATCCTATCAAAATATTGCTCGAGGTGGCCCTCAAAAAACAAAGGAACGCGATGATGGATAACTTTGCCCAGATCCTTCAACGACTGCCCACTGGCGGCGCATCTACATCCAACAGCCACTCTGGAGGCGCAGCGCCTTTTAAGGTACAAGTAAACTTGGAAATTCCCATATTTGAGGGCCAAATAGATGCAGACGTCGTAGATAGATGGTTGAATCTATTAGAAGGATATTTCTCAGTTCATGACTTTTCCAATCGGGAGAAGATTATTTTTTCACTCCTCAAAGCTACCCCCCATGTCAAGGACTGGCGGGAAACCTATTGTGAGAAAAAGGACGAGGGGGTACCTTCTTTGTTCTCAGTCGTACCCACTTGGAATTCTTTCCGAGATGCCATTAAGGAACAATATTATCACGTGGGGAGCTATGAGGACAAGTACATACGATGGACTACGCTACGACAACAAAGAGATCAAGATGTACATGAGCTGACGAATCTGTTCCATACCCTGTGCACAAAGTTGGGTATCAAAGATTCGAAGAAACATTTGGTACTAAAGTACCGCAGTTGTCTACACAGATACATTGAAGAGGAAATGGAGTTCCTCGACATCTGCTCACTTGGTACGGCATACCGGTATGCTGCCAAGATTGAGCAGAAATTCAAACAGAAGAAGCGAGACTTTGGATCTGCGAATCAAAAGCAAGGGAAAGGTGCCCCCAAACTGCAGAACAAAGGAAAAAGCCAAGGCATGGCGGCCCAAGATAACCTACCAAAGCCGCAAGCAAAGAACAACACCACGAAGCCGAAGAAGTACACAGGAAAGTGGTGTGAGTTCCATAAGAGCTCCACTCACAACACAAGTGAGTGTCGGGCCAAGCAGTCACTGGTGGCTGAGATGAGGGCTTCTAAATTAGATGCATGCTCCGACTCTGGATTAGAACCCGAAAAGGGGAATAACAAAGGAAAGTAGATTATTGATGCGGAGCCCAATGCCATCGTTGCCACTGCAAAGATCCAGAAGGAGGCACCGGAAGAGCCAGAGGAGGGGTCTCTTCCACTCTCATATGTGGGTAAAGGGTTCCCCGCTACAGTTCATTGTCGACAGTGGGAGCCAAAAGAACCTCATTTCAGCAGAGGTAGTGAAGCGTTTGGGCTTGCCGACCACAGCACACCCACAATCGTACACCATCGGGTGGCTTCACCAAGGATGGGATCCCCGTGTCATCTAGCAGTGTCGCCTTCCCTACAGCATCAAGCCCTTCACAGATGAGGTATTATGTGACATTTCTCCTCTTGATGTTTGTAATGTATTATTAGGCCAACCATATTTGTGGAAGCGACATGTCGTGTATGAGTCCCAGCCTTGCGCTGTTATTGTTACTTTGGGCAATAAGTTGTACAGGATACCAGAGGTACCACCACCTGCAGCTATCTCTTTGGTTACAGCAAAACAATGCAGTAAGCTCATTTCCAAAACCGAGAAATTTGTTTTCCTGATGATCCGCCCCCAGGGCAAGAAGAAGACTGTGGCACGACCTCCAGACAGGGATCCTTCGCACGACAACAACAAATGGACAAGTTCGTGGAGGAGTACGAGTACATCTTCACCTCACCCACAGGGGTGCCTCTGCACTGTCAGGTCAAGCACCTGATCTGGCCCCAAGTGCACCACTGCCCAATGGACCGATCTATCGGCACTCTGTTCTGGAGAACGATGAAATCAAGAGGCAAATTCAGGGGCTGTTGCAGAAAGGTCACATCGGGCCGAGTTTGTCGCCCTGTGGGAGCCTGATCGTGTTAGTGCAGAAGAAGGATGGGACTTGGAGCCTCTGTATTGATTATCGGGTGCTAAACAAGATCATTGTCTGGAATAGGTATCCGATCCCATGGATTGATGACCTTATGGATCAAATCAAAGGGGCGAAATATTTTGCCAGATCAACTAGAAGTCTGGGTATCACCAGGTACCAATGGAATCCTCCAATGTGTGGAAGACTGCCTTCAAAGCCAAGGAGGGCCTTTTCGAATGGCTGGTCATTCCTTTCGGGTTGACGAATGCTCCCACAACCTTCATGAGGTTGATGGACGACATCTTGCGGCCATTCACCAACTCATTTGTCAAGGGAATAAAACTCTTCACTCCAAGGAAATCTGTTACAGGATGACTTGAAGAAAAGAAATGAGGTACATATATATATATATATATATATATATATATGTTGACACTTGATGCTATAGGTCATATGGTTGCAAGTAGAAGTATGATAATATGTCCTCATATGGAAAAAGGAAAGGCATACCACAGAAAAGGAATATGATCAAGTGCTGAAAGGAAGTGCGTAGAAAGAGGTCAAGCTCTGTTTTGAGAAGAAGGTCTAAGTTATACTATGAATGAAGAAAGGCCACCACAACAAATAGAGAACTCAATCTAGGGCATCAAGACAAGAAGTCGAGAAGTCATCTATAGAAGATCAACTTTGGATCAAGGAAAGGCAACATCTTATTTAGAGTTATTAGACTAGGGACCGAGTCTCCCTAGTGTCTGTGCAGGACGGTGCAGAAAAAGGGAGATCAGCATAAGGGGCCCAGAAAGAGTAGAGACAAGGTCTTGGAGGCATACAAGTGTCAAGGGTATGTATTACAGTCATGGTGCTTGTCAACTGAAAGTCTATAAGAAGAATTACTTGCAGGTTTTCCTCTCCAAGAGGGAGAGGTTTTGGCCCTCACTTGAAGAGCCAAAATCTTGTGTCTTTTGTGTTTTGATAATTGACTTGATGAAAGACCTAATAAGCTAATGAAGAGAATGTCTAAGTAAGAGAAATAAGTTCAAAAGTAATTATCAAGTAGAGAATTGAATTAAACTATGCCCTATCAAATTCTCATGAAAGGCTAGGTTTCCATGATTAAGAAATAACATGAAATCCATATAGAAGGCTTGTAAAATAAATTTTCCAGGGTTTTCTAGGGTTATGTCAGTTTAAAAAAAAGGGTCTACAATTTTGTAAACCCTAGCTAAAGTAATGTTATCGCTAAATCTAGTAGAGTCCTAGGAGGGGTTCCTAGAAAGCAGCTACTACGTCAAATGGAAACAATGGAGCTATAGCCCATTGTCACCTCAGCTAAAGCTCCCTACTCTTTACGGACTTTCACTGAAGGGAGGAGTCCTGGTAATAGGGAAATCTTTATGAATGGTATATCAATGACCTAAAAGCAATGATTTCAAGGGCCTATTCAAAGCAGAGACTCACCTCAACATAGCTATGGACCAACTCGCTCACCAAATGGATGGTTGCAATAAAATTCAAGTGATGCCCTAGGAGACACTAGGGTCAGGGCTTAGAGAAAGAAATAGGGGAAGGTGAAAATATCTTTGTTGAAGTGATCACCAAGGATTAGACCAGTGCCTAGTCTACTGGGAGAATGGAGTCAATAATATTTCGATGTTTAGAGTTTCCTTTACCTAGTCAAGGAGTTCCTTAGCAACTTCGCATAGCCCTAGAGGCAACAACTAGTTTACCAAGGAAATTTATACGTATTGATGCTGCAATTGATGACTTATCAAGGCAATTATGATGATCATATACCCCTAGGAGCATCCATTCACTATACCAAGCACGAATCATATGAAAAACCCTCACGAAATCAAGATTCAACAAATTAGCATTTCTACTAGGGCAGCGACTTAAACTCCATGAGCAAAAAATTCATACATTATACATGTGACATGAATAAAAAGATAGATCATGAAAAAGGCACTTACAAGTATAGCGAATATATCCAATCATCAAGAGAGACAAAAAACAAAGCTCCAAGACCAAGACAAGATTTCCAAATATCAAAATGCATCAAAGTTTATCCAATTCGTCCTCCAATAGTTATCGTGAAATTCTCAAGAAGAGATACAGATCCAAATCCAAGTGATGATGAGAAGAGAATGAGTCTCATCAATTTATATCATCCTCTAAGGGTTCGATTTGCCTAATTAGCCCTAATGATGCCCCACCTAATAAAACAATGCAAAAAATAACATTACTTGGTGAGAAGCCCACCAAGATAGCTCCACAACATGAAAATCAACCTCTCAAGAGGGCTAAAACGATAGATATAATAGGTCAAAGGGCCATTGAAAGGTCTAGTGGAGTCCAATATGTGCCAAAATGATTGGAAGGGCTCCAAATATAGTGATAAAGGGGTGGCCCCTTGATCTCCAAGCAAATGACATGTGGTGCTCCCAAGTGGCTGTGGGCACAAAACATTCTCATGGGTCTCCAAATGGATCGAACTAGCATGTATCCCATTTGTAATGGTTGGAGGGATGATATAAGCCCTCCCTTTGTCTCCCATGGTGAGAAACAACCTCATATGGGCCTTGGATCAGCTGCCAAGTGTGTGGTGCAAGAGGGTAGTCAGATGGGCAAGGTAGCCCACGTGCATCATCGTCGTCAAATAAGTGGAACACAAGCGAACAATGGATGGTAATGATGGATCCCATGATGTGGCAATTTGTTCTCTGCTATAGTGGAGGCCCATGGCTCTCAACGCTCACAGTACAAATGCCAATATGACCTGCTAGGGGGCTTGGACCCAGTATAGGGAGGCCAAACCTAGACGGAGACCCACCTGCAATCCTGTATGAGATCCAATGTGTCTCCTCACCTTCTAGTACAACAAATCATTAGTGCAATTGAGTTAATGAGCTTACAAACTATGGAACCAAGTGGACACTTCATAGTGGCATGCCCTTCCATAATGGGATTTAAAGTGTACAGGTGTCTCCAAGTTCAAGAAGGGGTTAACCAAGTACCCTATTAAGTGGTTTCAACCTCTAAGGGAGTGACAGGTCCATGGTACATCCATCAAGTGGCAGGTGTCATGTGATATGATGATGGAACAAAGTGGGGTATCAGGGGAAGGATCTAAGCCACATGCCATAGTACAAGGGTAGCTAAGATAAGGGAAGCCCGCACTTGGGTGTATGAATGTAGGAGGGAGCAATCGTGGATACATGAGTTACTCCGGCCTTTGTTTTTCCAACCTTCTTCATATGCCTTTTGCCTTTTACTGACTTTTCCTTTATAACTGCTCAGGGCTCCAGGGGATGAGAGCATGATGCGAATGATATAGCAGTGAATACCACCTTAAGGTAGGGCAGTTCATCACCCAGCCAATTCATCACCCACCAGGGGTTGGGGCAATCATGGGTTCGTTAATGATGCAGGGGGCTAATATGAGGGGCCCTAGGAACCAGGGTTACAGCCATAATGATAGGGGTAGAGCTCATGATGACTTTTGCCCACGTGTTGTATTTGTATGTCCCAAATTATGCTGGGAGTGGCCAAATTATGCCTTTTACTTTCTTTTTCCCTGCCAACCTCTGGGGCATCATTTCAAGCCTGACCTAAAGTGTTGACAAGGCGAGGGGAAAGCTAACTCCTTGTGGACCCAATGGAAAAATGTGGACCCAGATGGAAAATATGTGAAAAGGGGTTATGATGAGCAAAGGGGAGTGATGTATGAGGTGTCAAGAAGCGAGACCACGCAACCAAAGTCAACATTTCCCATGCAATGCCACACCTAAATCTGGTAGTCAATAAAGGAGATCCCACGGGACTAGGATAAAAGCTTAAGCACCAAAATGGACAAGGGGACATGAGCACAAACCAAGCCCACTCTTTTTGTCGAATCCCCCCACTAATCCATGCCCAGAAGTGTCCATGATAATTAAGCTATGTTACTAGATCTGTGGGGGTTAGATGATGAAAACACGGATCCACGGATCGGAAATAGGTGCAAATACGAATGTGGCTGGAGCTGCCAGCCATACAGTGCTGGAAGGTATCTGCCATTTTCAAATGGTTTCACCCAACCTATTCGCGGATCCCATGGTTCTAGAGATGCATCTGGCAATCGCATGAAATAGTAAATTGTTTGATTTACTTGTGTTTTGGCAATTTGTTTGGGGCAAATAAAATGGAGAGATAGGACAACCATGGGAAACAACATGAAATTGAGCATGGTTGATGAGGGTGAAGGCAATGAGCGTTGTGTGAGGGCAACGGTGCTAGAGCATTTCGTGTAAAGGCGCGAGTGCCAACTCGAGGGTGAGGGCTACGAGAGCGAGTGTGAGTGCCAAGTCAAGGGTGTGGGCCACGAGAGCGAGGGTGAGTGCCGAGTAGAGGGTTGACAACGATGGTACAGGGGCATTGCATTGTGTACAAAGGCGTGCAACAACATAATTTGACTATAGTGTTTACATTTTACCTGTTATTTTAATTTTGATGTATATTGTATGTTTTCAATTTTAGTATAATTATAATTTAAATTAATATAGTTATAATATTATATATATTTAATAGTAGTATTTTTATTTAATAGTTTTTATTTTTAATTCATTGAAATAATAATATTCCTAATTTTGGTTAATAATTTAATCAGTTATTAACTATATAATATAGATTATGTCGATTGAACTATTAACTAAAACTACTTTTATTTTTAATTTAACTAAAATATAAATTATAGTTTAAAATAATATAAATTAATTAAATTATAGTTTAAAATATAAACTATTTCTAACAAAAAAATAAATATGAATAAGATTAATTTAATTATTACTTTATTTAAATACTTAAAAATAGTATGACTATTAAATATAGTTATATTGTTATTTTAAATATTTAAATATAACCATAATATTAAACATTTAAACCTTTTTAATAATTAACCTATATTTATATACAACTTTCAACATTGTTGGCCCACCATTATCTATTCATGATGTAGTGCTAATGTTGTGATTCATGAATGATTTTTAACTTTGAATATGTTTTTTAAAATTAAAAAAAATATTATTATATATTTTTGTACTTACCATTTCCATGTGTCTGAATCCTGCCTTTTCAAAAAATTGGCAAATCTGTATCTAAATTTGTTTCTGTATCTGAATCTCTTTTCGTATCCTAGTAACATAATAAGCAAAGATACCAAACTAGATAATGAAAAGCCATACCTTCAGGGTTGGAAGTCCCACCTTCAAACATACGATCATAGCAGATGGGTGAGGGTCCATAATGGCTAGCTCAAGTGGCGGAGGTGGTGGCACATCGAGCTATATGGTGGCTACAAGGGGTTGTTGGTTGTTGGTTGTTGGTTGAGGACTATCTAGGAGAAAATTTCTCCTATGAGTGTCACCCATGAGTGTTGGGTAACAGGTACAAATAAGAGAAACCCTAATAAAACCCTAGGACTAAACATTTATGTTGGTAGTAGAAACCCTAGCTCTTGATAATGACAAAAATAACATATGTTGATGTAAGGACAAGGTTGGTGAAAAGGTCCAAGATTGCAAGGGAGTTGACCTTCCTCAAAAGATAAGTACTCTCCTTGATTACTACTATTGCTATTGTCCTTGTGCTTTGCTTATTTTTATTTTCCTATATAGCCTCCTAAAAAAGGTTGCAGAACAATAAGGAGAACTATTCAAGATTTGTCAACAGGTGAAATAATGGAAGGAACATAGCAAAGCATGAAGATGGAAGACTGCAAAAGAGAGAGCGGTTTGAAAGTTCTCCTAGTAAGAGGGAGAGGATCAAGTGAATACAATTGCCTCAGTTAGAAGAGTTACTCCAGATTTTGAAGAAGCCTCATGATTAAAGAAGACCTCAAACTTAGAAAAAGGAAGGACTCATGAAGAAATATTAACTTTAGAGTGAGCTGGAAGCAAAAGTTTACATCATGAAGCAGAATTATGTTGCAATGCGAAGGAAGGAGATGTGAAGGCTTGTGAATAAGTTTGGCTCCATGAGGTATTTGATGAATTACTTGATGATATGTTGGATTCAACTATGATATTGATCAAAGATGCATGAAGATTGTTATAGAACTGGGAAGGTCGAAGCGCTTTATGATTCGAGAAGATGTGATGCAAATAAGAGCCAAGAAGCTACAATGGATCTCCACAAGACAAACAAGTAGTCGATGCATTAATGAAGTTCCCTTTCATGGAGAAGGATGAGTATTTTTTAGGCAAGCTTAGGCTTGTGGATATCTCCTCCCTAGTTGAGAGGGAGTGAGGATCCCCTCCCTAGTTGAGAGGAAGTGAGGATGGTCACCATGTTCGCCATGTGTCACATACCATGGCCAAAACTAACAACCGTAAGCCTAGTGCATGAACACTAGTAGGGAGAACGGTGGATTGGATAAGCACCAGGGACACATATTCTTGAATCATGTATTGTGGTTGACTACGATTAACATCCTAAGTTGGATACATAGACTTTGTAAAGAATGGTCCAAAGGAAATACTTTTCCTTGGATTAGGAAATGGACCTGTGAGGCCATACCTTGGGAACACCATGTTGAGAAATCTAGGGGCAGAAGATTAGATGATTTCGATAACTTTGATAACTGCTTGTGATGTATTTTTACTTAAACTTGATTAGCTTCATCTTTCACTTGATTATAATTAGTGTTCTTATCATCAACCAACTACCAAAATAATAAAGAACAGTGAGACAAAAGGACACAAGATATAGAGGACAACAGAGACATCCATGCTCCTTAACTAGGGAATTGTTACCAACGGCAGTTATATGCTCTTTAGTAGAGATCATGGTACTATTAGCTGCTCATAGAGCTCCTTTCAATGTCATGAATTTCATCTGCATCCTTATGGAGCCTTCATCTTCTAGGTTTTCTCCATCACTTTCCTTCATGAATCATACTGGTCATGTCATCCTTTTCATCGGAAAGTGATCTTCTAGTCCGCATCTGGCTTCTTCATTTGACTACCTCTTCCAAGTCATGTTACTTTCACGATCTTCCATCCATTCCCATGAGTACTAGTTGTAGGTGACATCTACAAATCTCTTTTAGTAGCTCTGTATCAACCCAACCAGATGTTGTTCAAAAAACAAAATGAACATCAAATCAAAGTTACCATTTACGATGATCTTTCATCATGATATTTGTTTGCTTGAAACATCAACATCCTGCACATTCATAAGCACATCTCCAAGACATTCAATGTCAAGGGTCTCCTTTCTTTACAGACTTTATCAGGGTTTTCATACCTCATCCATGGAGATGTCCTAGCCAATGCTTTTAGCCATCGGATGTTGATCACTTATCTTCTCTTATGTGCAATAGTAGAATCTCTCACGAACTCTTCTTCCTTTTTTCACATATTGCTTCCCAAGAACTCCTATCCATAGTTCCTTCATCATGTCAACCACCTCATATTCCATATAAGGGCATATTATGTTGATTTCATCTTATCAATATGTAAACTAGTTCAAGGTATATGCCTCCCTGCATCTTTCCAAAGGAATAAATTTTCTTCGATCATGCTCATGAGTTAGAGAATTTACCCATGCTATCGGAAACTATATGATAACATGACTTAATCTATCAAATATATACATATCTCTTTTCTCCTTTTGGTCATCTAGACTTTGTTTGGCAACTTCCTTTCCTTGCTTGATAATTCTTCAACCATTTTGACATGTTGCACTCTGTCACCATACCATCATCCTTCTAAACAATGGATCCCACACAAGGTGGAATGATCAGCGAGACACTTGCTTCTTCCAAGTAGAGGTGAACCTTCTAACGAAGATTCCAACAAAGGATCTTGATTATCCTCATCATACAAATGCTCCTTTCTAATGATGATGATGTATGATGAATTCTTTTTATCTTTTATAATGCTAGAAAACTTTCTTTGAACCATATATACTACTTATGCTTTCAATGCGGTTATTAAGAGCTACTTCCTTTCTATGATGACTGCTACATCCATGTAGAATTCTACTTCAACTATCCTTTCAAGCTTCTATAATGATGTCATGAGCTCTTGCTTCAATTTGTATGCTTCTAATATGATGTCATCTTCTAGTATGATGCATGTTAACAATGCTTCTTATCATGATAGCTATCTTTTACAAAACTGAAAAGAACTAAGGAGATTATCTCAGTCATAGCAGAGATCTTTCACTTCTCCTTCGATTTCTTCTTCTCATGTTCTTCCACTTCTTCGGTGACATGGGCTTCATTCCTTTCTTTCCTTTTCTTGTTGTCATTCTTGAGTTTTGGACAATCTATCTTGAAATGCCCATATTCCTGACAACCATAGCATTGGATCTTTGACATATCGATCTTCTTCTTTTTCTGAGGACCAAACTTCCGCAACTTTCCTTTTATCTTAGCCATGGCAACAAATGCTTGAACTTGTTCGCTTGGTCCTACATCGCTTTTTTCCTTCAACCTGGCTTCTTCAATCTTACATAATGACCAGATTACACTGAATGGGGTGGCTTCCTTCTTTCCATAGATGCTTGATATAAAGTTGCCTCATTCATCACGTAGTGCATTGAGCACCACAGTGGTCATATCCACTCTTGCAGTTGGTCTTGTATTTTTGACACCCTCATAAGACATGAGGCTATCGCTTCTTCCTTTGATACCTTCATCTTAAAGATATCACTTCTCCTTCAGTGCTTAAAGATATCACTTCTCCTTCGATTCTTACGGAGTACAATTCTACTAGTTTGCTATAGATGTCTTTTGACTTCTCTAATTTTCCCACAAGGGATGAGGGAAACCTTGATTGATTCTATAAGAATTCTTTGAGCCCTTATTTCCCCTTTCATATGTTTTGCTGAAGCTCAAGCTTCTTCTTTTGGTGGTTCGACAATTGAACCCAACCAACTTACTTTTCTCCTTGCAAAATGATGTCATTTTGATAGTAGATTTAGTTATAGATATAAGGATACTTACTTGCCAAGTGAAGATGCTCCTTTGATGGTGATACCTTCAACTTGATGTCTTCTTGATTTTGATGATGATATTTGCTTCCTTGAAGATGACAATACTTCTTTTTCTAGAGATATCTTTCTTCAGATATGCTTGAGATGTGATCCTTGCTTCAATGAGAGGGAGATCACCTTGATGATGATGACAAGGCATCTTCTTGCTTCCTTAGAATGTGGAGACTTCAAGATGCTTCTAATGTGTAGTTCTTCTTTGAGTGGAGGTAGGGTCCTTCACGTCTTTCCTTTCCTTGCGATGATGATTGTAAAATGTGTGAGCTTCCCAAGAACATTTAAAGTGTGGAAAACTTTTGTGATGATCTAGGGATTTGAGGTCTTTTATGATATTCCTTAGTTCATTCGTTGATACTTCTTAAATTGTTTGGCCCTTATGAATCCCTTCTTGATGGCTCAATGTCCTAATTTGATGCCTTGACCTTTCTTGATATTCCTTTTGATGGTCCTTCTATAAACTACCTTTCCTTGTCTTGTCACCTTAGCTTTGATACCATGTTGAGAAATCTAGGGGTAGCATATTAGATGATTACTCTAACTTCGCAGCATGAAGGGAAGCAGCACGCAGCAAGAGGGAGGAGATGAGCAGGTCAAAAGAGCAAGGGTGCTGCAAGGATAAGTGAGACAGGGGTCCGCGGAAGAGGAGCAGCGCAACGTGAGGGCTGCACGCAAAAGATAGGAGCGCAGAGAAAATGAAAAGATTCGAGCAGCAAGAGGAAACAATGGCAGCGAGGAAAGGATGGAAACCATCTAGCAGGTGAAACGAACGCAGAGGGGGGGAATAAGGACGCAGGGAAGATGGGAGAAGGGGTTGCGATGAGGGAGGCTCACGTAGAGGTAGACGCAGGAAATGAGGAGCCAACGGATAGTGTGGAGGCTGTAGGTAAAGGGGAAAAACGCAGATGTGGGACCTGGAGACACTGTGTGAGGGAGAACACAGAGGCAAGAAAGGGTTTCGAAGGATCAAAAGGCAACAGAATGTTAGGCCCAACAAGGGCAGCATCTGAGCAACAGAGAAAGAACAGATAGGGTCTCAAAAATCGATAAATCTCTTGCCCAAAAATTAAATTTTTTTACTTCAGAAATTTATTTTAGATTACTTCGGGATTTTATGAGAAAAACCTGAACTGCAAATTTTCCGATTTGATGCCCTTAGCGGAAAATTCCTGCAAAATTTATGAATTCGGAGACAAGATCTTTACCCTCCAGGGCTTAGATCTTGCTCGGATCTTGGAATTTTCTTTAAAAAACCCTCTGATCCACACCTGCACAAGCCATAAACAAAACCCAGAAACCTAACACATGTACAAAAATATGAAAACCCTAAACCCCAGTGAGTTAAAAGATAATGATGCTTACAAATCTACAATACTATTCTACAGATCTAGCAGATCAAAACCCTCTTAGCCAGATTTAAACCATTTTGCACAATTTAAAAGAAATAAACTGGAAATTTAAAGAGGCACAAGCTTAAGAAAAACCCTGCAAGTAAAATGTTTCGTAAGATGACTTTTAGAAATTAAGAAACAATGGGCTTTTTTAGACTTTGAAATCTGAGAGTCGGTTGAGGATTTCCCCAAACGCCAAATCCTGAATAGTAACCTTTGCACACTCAGATCTGATTTTTAGATTAATAAAGATTCAAAAATAACCATAAGATCATCAAGAAATATAGATACCTGATACTTTCTATTAAACCAAAATGATATCTAAAAAACCCAGAAATTTGTGCAAAATACATGTGCACAAATCACTCCTCAAAGGCTATTAACCAGCAAATGCAAATAAGAGTTGCAGAGTTTTAGATGCAATATTACCACAAAACTCTGAAAAAGGAACACTACAATTTGAAACCCCAAAGTCTGTGTTTTATTAACCAGCAAAAGTTACAAGATTTTTTCAGAGCAAGTGTGCGATTCAACCACCAGATGAAAAATGATGGACAAAGACCTCTAATTTATAGATTTATTCTCCAACAGCTAGCTGGCTTGATCCCCGTCAAAGTAATCTCGACTGTCGGAAAATATTTAATCAGCTTTTAATCTTGTCCGTCGAAATTACTTATTTTTTGATGAATTTCGAATTTTTCATTTAATTCTTTTTTAATTAACTCAAAAATCATATTTTGGAGTTAATTACCTCAAAAAATTGACTTTGACTTAACTACGAAGGCCTAAGGGTCCAAAATCTCTTGAAATTTTCAATATTCCCTTAACGAGGACCTTCAAAAATTAAAATTTCTAGAACCAACGAATTTTTTAATTTGGAGAGTTAATTTTTCCTAGGACCTCAAATTAATTAAATTTTTGGCTTATAATTTTAATTTAATTTTGCCAAAAAATTTAATTAATTGACTCATGAGGGTATTAATTATTTTTCCAACCCTCTAATACTTTATCCAAAGTGTCTAACTATGAGGGACCGTGCACTAAAATATTTTACACAAGATATTACAATTTGACACATGAAGGGGGGAAACCCATTTGTAATAAACCCTCAAATATCTACCCAATTCTGCGACTCAAAATATGATCTAGCAGACCAAGTAATTTGTAATAAAATAATCTAGCCAATTAGTTAGGATTATTCCCAAATTTATTTTACAAAGACTCAATAGAAAAACACTAGGACTTAGTATCTTGACGACAAAATCCACCTTAGCTTTGGAGTGAGGTTGGAGGGGAAAACTCTGTTGATCATTTGTGTTGAAAAACACAAATGAATCAGTGAGACGAAAAACCTTCTAGGATAGAAATCGTCACCAAAATACTAGGCTTACTACCTAGGTTGTTACATACATGATGGTCTTACTAAGATCATTTACATTATAAACATGCAGAATGGGTTTACATCTTTTACAAAACCGTCGACTGATGATGAAATTTGAACACCTCGAACATGATAAATCCCATTTGCAAAAATGGGGATGTACTGTTATGGGGTCGTTGACACAGAGTGGTCAACAGCGTGAAAAGAAGAAAATTTGAATTTTGTAAATGTCATTTGTCCCTCCAATTTGCCAAGTCGGCCCTCTAGGATGACAAGTCGGCTTGCCCAAGAGTCATGTCTTTTCGCATGTGGAAACAATTATATATTAGCACCTATCTTCCATCATTTGGCAACAATTTCAATTGCCTTCTGTAGTAGCTTGGTTCGGATTTATGGCATAGATTCCTGAGGTACATATACGAGTTTTTTGAGGCAGAAAAGTTCTGAAATATCCAAATTTCTTTGAGGCAAAAACAATATTCTGAAGTTTGAGTTTCCTGAGGTTGGAGAGCGAAGTTTTAGAAGTATGTGTTGATATGAATTTCAGAGAGGCAATTCTTTTAATGAAGATGCAAGTTTCCTGAATAATAATATGAACTTCCTGGAATGATAATGTGAATTCTCTATGGTATTGATACAAGCTTCCATGATGATTATCTTTGTAATGATGTAAGCTTATGAGGCCGGTTTGAAGACAGACAAAGTGACATCCTTTGAACAATGGACTATCTTAAGGCAGACTTCATGTTTAGATTTGGTGGAGAGCTGACTTGGCAATTGGAACTTCTGATGTGACTTGGATTTCTCATGTTGATGAATGATCTATAATGAAATGATTGACGGGTTTTCCCCTTGTGGGTTTTCCCTAGCCTCTGGCCTAACCTTTGGTGTCTCGTGTCTCTTGTGCATTATGATCTCTATACTTTGTTAATGTGTAATTGCTTGATGACATAACTAATCAAGAAAAATATTAAGTAAAAGAATGCACATCAATCCCAAGTAATTACCAAGATAAGAATTTCTACATTGTATCTAAATTTTAACAAAGAGGCCCAATTCAAATTTAGAAGTTAAGTTGTGATTGCGAGTTACCATAGAGTTATACTCTTTCTCTCTCCAATCAACATTGTGTGAAAATTCCAAACCGGAATCCTATTACAGCAACTGGAAATTATTCTCCTAATTGTTAATTTAATTTAACAACTTATTTGTTGTTTTCTACGACAAATACTAAATAAATCACACTGCAATCTACACAAATAAAACTGCGGAAGAATAAACGCTGGAAGAAATGCTAGCAAATGCACATAAAATTAACACAACTATTTTTGGACAAAAGTCTCCGGAAAAAGGCCAACTTGGGAAAACCGGTGCAACGGCTAAAGTTTTTATTATTATGCAACAGTGAGAAAATCTTAGTACCACTGAATGTCGAAATACTGGCAAAAATCTAGTGAGGAATTTTCCTCACCCCACAGGCAATCTCTTGGCACGGCTTGCCTTCAAAAATATAGCCCTCTGACCTTCTACATCAGCCTCTGCGCTACTCTGCGTAGCTGGTTGGACGTCTAGCCTCAGACTCATCTCTGATGAAGTCGTTTTGCCTTTTGTTGACTGGAAAGATGCTTCTCCGACACTTTGGGACTCCTTTCAGCCTCTGGAACTAAAAACGTCTCTCCTTCTCAGCAAATCTATTTGCCTCTAGAGACTATTGCATTGCCCCATCGTCAGCCTCTCTGTGGCTCTTCCACCTCTCTGCAAATGCACTCACTGGATCTGGAATGCCTCCTCCAGCCTCACTGTCTTTGCCCCTCTCTAACTGCTTTGATTCCTCTGACTCTCTTTCCGGCAATTGACTGTTGACTGCTGCTACTCTGGAAACCAATCTACCAATGAAATCAAACTCTGCAAGTGATTTCTCCATTACCACATCGACCTCCTCTTATAATCCTCTATTGGAGCACCAACAACCAATATTAAAACTTAATCAATGGCTAGGATCATCTCTGGATCGATCTGTGTGATTTTCTAGACTATTCTCGCCTTATCTCAATTAATATTGATTAATTAACCATATTCCCTAAATTTAAACTCAGGAAATATTTAAAAATCACTTAATAATATAATTGAGACAAATCTAGGCGGAATTTCCAAAAACAATTTATGGGTTTTGGAGATCTCATGTATTCTTAGCTCTTCACAAATTTTCATGGCTATAACACATTTGATGCTACAAAAACTAACACATTGGTGTTTTGAACTCGTTCTCTCTCCAACCAACATTGAGACTAACTCGTTCTAACTGAACTTGTAACTGCCAAAAAATTATGTAGTGACTGAAGAAGACTCCACGTAACTGAAGCTCCAACTCTACGCATGCAATCTTGATTATTATTCTAGTAAAGTGGAAGTAAACTCATCCTAACTAAAGTCTAACTCATGGCTAGAGAAAGACAAATCGAGGTCTTCACTAGCTAAGGCACAAGCTAGAAGACTTTTACTCGCTATATTTTCAACAAAATCTAGTCATTTTCACCAAGTGGCTTCTATGAAAGGAAACAAACTCTTTCAATCTTTGGTGTATGTGTTTGATCCCAAACTAAAACAGACAACTATTGTGAATCAACGCTACCAACAACTATCTCGATTAAGTGGCTTCTCTGAAAGCAAACAAATAATTTGATTGCTTGGTGTACATGTCTCGGCACCCACTACCCCCACAAAATTGTTTTCCCCTTTGTCACCCCTCTTATATGCGTTTGATCCCAAACTAAAACAGACAACTATTGTGAATCAAGGCTACCAACAACTATCTCAGTAAGTGGCTTCTCTAAAAGGAAACAAACAATTTAACTACTTGGTGTACATGTATTAGCACCCCCTACCCCCACAAAATTGTTTTCCCCTTTGTCACCCCTCTTGTAGCAATGGTACATATATGCACATTTTCATTTTCGGCAGCACCATTGTAAGCCTAAAGAATGCAAGTCAAGGCCTTGTAGGCCATGATGTTACATTGTTATGTGTTATGTTATCCTAGGCCTATTATGGTTGCCCATTCCTAGTCCTCTGAGACTGCAGTCTTAGATCCTTTCATCCTTGTATAGGATTGGAGGGCTTAGGATGGACCTACCAAGACACCTACTTTAGAGGAACCATTGGTTTTGTAGGGGTGATCGTTATTTGTAAGACTAGTTCAGTCCATGTCTTGAACACACTCATGTCATCCCACATGGTCATTTTTATTGAGTTTGTATGCATCTATGGCATTGATAGAGCATTATCATGTTACAATTCTCAACATGGCAGTCTCACATTTTCCAACATTTCACATTTGCTATGGCATTTCATGGATCCCAATGCATAAGATCCAAGAGTTCAAAAATCACAGAATCGCAGATTGCTCAACATAAATTGCACTTGCCATGCCACGTGGAGATTTTGTCAAAATGTCAAGGCATCAAGGAGATATCCTCAATCAAAGGGGGTCGTCCTCCTTTTGTGACACATGTTGACTCTTTTTAGACATGTTGGGGTCAATCCTTGGTCAAAAAAGGCATGTGACATATCAAACTTCATCTACAAATTTTTTACAAGCAAACCCATGTGCCCAAATTATCAAAACAAGCAAGGCACCAGATATCTACTCTTATGGCACACTAATTAGTGGGGTTGGCCCACATGTGTGGATTAAATGAGGCCATTTGAAGGGTCAAATATTAACATTGTCACATGGAAGAGAGTGTCATGACACTATGCCTCGCCTTCTCTTTGTTGAATTTGGGTTATCAAAATCTGATAGTTAGACTAGTTCTTATCGAGGGTTTCTCAAGGACAAGATTTCTCTTAATTCCATACTTTATCAATTGGCTAAAGGTATTCCAAGAAGGGATCGCTCCTAATTGAGTTTGATTCTAGTATATCATCTTAGACATGAGTGAGGAGTCATAGACTCCAAACTTACTTTCCTATTCAAAAATACAAAGCTGATTTAAAGGGGGTTGTGATCACAAACTGACACATGAGGAGACAGTTTACAAGGCAAAAGCAAGCCTCACCTCACCACCATTTTTTCAAAATCCAACAACTTTTTTCCCATTTTTGTTTATATAAAATCTGAAAATATAAAAATCAGAAAATACAAATATATTTCACTAGCTTGAGCTTAATTTCAGATTCTTCAGTTAGTTTCATCACATGGGGTACACTTCAATCTTATCTAATTGGCCCAAGGAAGATATAGCTTGCTTGTCTTGTGTAAGAAGGTTGTCTTCAAACATTTCAAGAAGTTGTACAAGGGTATTATAGTTCTGAAAATTCAATTTACAACAACAAATTTGAATGGGCATAGACCTTCATTTGAGACATTTTGAAGTTTAATGAGCATTATTGGAGGTTTTATTAGAGCTGTTTTTTAGGGTGTCACACCCTTTCAAGGATTTTATCACCTCTTTTATGAGGGTTTTAGGAAAATGTAAAGCTAATTAATGTAATGACATAGTCTCCAGGTTGTGGAATACAATGAAATCATTATTTTTGGGGAATAGTTTCAAACTAACCATTAGAAATAAAATTATATAAGGCTAGTTCCTCACCTCATTTGTGTGTTGTGAAAATCTGAGATCATTATGCCATAATAAGAACTTCATTTGATGCAAACAACTTGTATTGTGAATTGATTTTTCTATTCTCTTTCTAATTGGCCATTGTTAGATATTGTGTTTTCCATTAAAATTTTGTAGTATTTCCAAACTACACAAAGTTAGCAGATCGATCAATTGAGGTGTTACATAGTCACATGGAAGAGAAGGGTTAGGACACTAAGCCTCACCTTCTCTTTGTTGGATTAGGGTTATCAAAATCTAATTGTTAGACTAGCTCTTATTGAGGGTTTCTCTTTTAAGGACAAGATTTCTCTTAATTTCGTAGGTGATCCATTGGCTGAAGATATTCCAAGAAGGGATCGCTCCTAAACGGGTTTGGTTCTGATATATCAACTTAAACATGAATAAGCAATCATAGACTCCAAACTCACTTTCTTATTCAGATATACAAGGCCGATTCATAGGGGGTTGTGTTAAAAACTAGCACTTGAGGAGATAATTTATAGGGGGTTGTGACAAAAAACTAGCACTTGAGGAGATAATTTGCAAGGCAAAGATAAGTTTCACCTCACCACCATTTATTTAAAAATCCAAAGAAAAATTTCTCTTATTTTGTTTATGTAAAATCTAAAAAATATAAAAATCATAAAATACAAAAGTTCAAATATATTTCACTAGCTTGTGCTTAATTTCAAAATTTTCAGCTAGTTTCATCAATTGGGTTGCACTTCAACCTTATCTAATTGGCCCAAGGATGGTATAGCTTGTTTGTCCTGTGTAAGAAGGTTGATTTCAAGCATTTCAAGAAAATGTACAATGGTATTATAGGTCCGCAAATTCAATTTATAACAACACATTTGAATGGGTAAGGAACTTCATTTGAGACATTTTGTAATTTAATATGCATTAATTGAGGTTTTATTGGAGATATTTTTTTAGGGTGCCACCCTCTTTCGAGGATCTTATCACCTCTTTTATGAAGGTTTCATGCAAATGTAAAGCTAATTAGTGCAATGACTTAAACATGAATGAGCAATCATAGACTCCAAACTCACTTTCCATTCAAATATACAAGGCCAATTTATAGGAGATTGTGATTACAAACTGGCACTTGAGGAGATAATTTGCAAGGCAAAGGTAAGCTTCATCTCACCACCATTTATTTAAAAATCCAAAAAAAAAATTCCCATATTTTGTTTATGTAAAATCTAAAAAATATAAAAATCATAAAATACAAAAATTCAAATATATCTCACTAGCTTGTGCTTAATTTCAAAATTTTCAGCTAGTTTCATCACTTGGGTTGCACTTCAACCTTATCTAATTGGCCCAAGGAAGGTATAGATTGTTTGTCCTGTGTAAGAAGGTTGATTTCAAGCATTTGAAGAAAATGTAGAATGCTATTATAGGTCTGCAAATTCAATTTACAACAAAACATTTGAAAGGGTAAGGAACTTCATTTGAGACATTTTGAAGTTTAATAGGCATTAATTGAGGTTTTATTGGAGCTATTTTTTAGGGTGCCGCACTCTTTCGAGGATTTTATCACCTCTTTTATGAAGGTTTCATGCAAATGTAAAGCTAATTAGTGTAGAGACTTAGTCTCCAGTTTTGAATACTTTTATTTTCAGATTTACCAAAACTGAGAGAGTATATTAACCTAATTTAGTTTGCTTCTTTTACTTATTCATTTTCTTTTCATTTTAGTTTGACATGCTGTTGTAAATTAACATAATCAATCCATGACAGTAATAGGAGATTTAGAAGATTAATCAAAATTAACTTAGCAAGCATTACCCTCTCCTCTTTCTCCTAGTCTCTTGGTTTTGCTCAAAAATCAGGTGGCAACTTTTTTCTCATTTTGTAATTAATAGTTCATAGTTCTAGATGCAAAAATCAGTTGGCAACTTTTTTCTCATTTTGTAATTAATAGTTCATAGTTCTAGACATCTAGATTCATCCCCTTGCTTGCGCTCCTCCTAATGATTCATCTTCATATGGAGTCTGAGCCCATTCCTTCCCTCCTTTATTGTTGGAGAGAAAGGAGTGCTCAATCCTTTGGGAGGACTACAAGTCATCATCTTTCTTCATATCTCTACCATTTATAATGATGCATAATACCAAAACTATTTTGGCATACATACATAAAAAGATATGACCAAAATATAGGTGTAATCTCGTGCAACTTTTTATCCTATGCATGAAACCCCTTTTAACATCTTAGTGGCTCAAAATAGGATCAATTCATTAATTAGCAGCCTGTATATGGTGATATTAGCATATATGTAATATTATTGCAATTTATCAATATATTAGGACATCTCCCCTTAGATTTGAGAGTCCCAGGGAATCATGAACCAGAAACATAGTTTTGTTCCCGATATGTATGTGATCCAACCATCCAATCAAAAAGAATGGAAAGTGATATAACCATGTACCTCTCTTTATCGTGTGGAATATAGTTGCTCTAATTCTTCGTATTGTGAGAGAAAATCAACAAATATTCCGTGTCCAATAATGCATGTGATTATTTTCCTGTTCTCAATCAAAGCAATCGATTTGAATTCACGACCTCCATCACAATAAGATGACACTTTACCAAGCTGCACCATGCTCCATTATAACCATCAACCGACATAAATTTTATTCAAATATCAATGCCCGAACTTATATTTTATTTGGACATATGTTATATTCACAGATATTCTTATATGCATTCCATAATATTGATGATATGGTGTAAATAAGCTAGTGTGGTGCCTACGAAGCCATCATGGTGAATTTGGTAGACATGGTGCTCTTAGGAAGCACTGTGAGAGCAGCATCTCAATTGGAGAATAGTTTGTGGTCAATCATCATTGTTGGTGTACAGGCAAAAGATTAGGCGTTAGACCTTAAGTAAACTAATTTCTGGGGCCTGTACTTTGTCCAAAATTCAAATGCTTCATCAGATTCAAAAAGGGTCATTGGTTGTATCTTTAATTTGATTCCACTTAAAATTTGCCTCAATTCAATCTTTTTATTATAGTATGGCAAATCTCACCACTAAGGTTGCTGGTGGAATATCGTACCGGCAGGTAGCTAAATCCAGAAATTGTTTTTAAATCTGGAGAAAGCATGCAAAATGGCATATTTTAAAAAGCATGAAAAGAACAAATTGATTTGGGCCATAGACTCCACAATGACACTTTGCATTACACAACAAATTGACTTACACATGATTGAGATATTCAAAGTGTTTCTGTTTTTTGTGTTTGTATTTTTTACAGATGTATAATGCATGTCTAAAAAACTACTTTTCATACCTTTGAATCCAGAAGCAACAATCTATAATACCTATTAACAGGAAATAATACAAATGTTTCCTCTTCCCTTGAGCAAACAAACACTCTTCCATTGTTTTCCAGTTGATTTTAAGCCATAGTGAATTCATCTAACATATCTATAACATGAAAGGTCAAATGTTCTTCCTCCTGGCAACAGATTCTGCATTAATCCTGTTGCTCTAGGAATAGGATTGAATACAGCATGATGCTTTCTTGCAACAATTCAGTCTCACATAAAGAAAATCTAAATATAGAAATATGTAGGAAAGATTGTTCAGCAATGCCTGAACTTCCAAATTGCATTATGTTTAGTACACTACTTTTGGCTCTAGTTTATGGCAGTGACTGCAACTACTTTCCTCTAGTCAGACTTCTACCCTTGGATAAAGTAGTTATTAACAAAAGATTTTAATACAAGTTCTCTAATGCTAGATAATAAAGTCGAAAAAATGACCATTACCTGGATCATGTACCATGCACAGCGCCATGCAACTCTTGAGAACACAGGAGCCATCATTTCCACCCATCTACAAAATAGAAAGCCCATTACAACGTGGTAAAGTTGCATTATCCCTAAAAGGATTTTTAGAATATGAATAAAATTCAATTAAGTTGATAAAAATCTACACAAAATCATATTATTGCATATTTCAGACAGGCAACCAACCAAAACAGCCTTATTGTAAAGGCTATTCATCCTGGAAATAAGCTATTACATGCTCAGAAAACAGTCTGACCAAGAGAAAATATAAAGGTTTATATTTCCTTACCCTGTACAAGGAGGTCCTGTACTATTTTCATAACACCGCCCACTACCTCGCAGTTTGTAGATCCTTCTGTATATTGAAATAGGTCAGCAATAGTAGCCATTTATGGCCATCCCAAAATGGCAAGGAACAAGCTATTATTAGTTACGCAAAACAAATCAGAGCTACTTGCCTGTGAACTCTTGACCGTGGACTGCGTACAGTGATACGATGATGCACTTCTGATTTATTAGAGTCCAATCCTGGCTGAGAAATTTCTAATCCTTCATCCTCCATGATAGCCAAGTATCTAACAATATATCAAAACACCATGAGAAATATTAATAAATGTAAAACTAGCAGACAATCATAATAAGAAACTCAACCAAGTCTTCATTTATAATTAAATCAAGAGTAATGGCATAATTATAAGACATTTACTTATACACTGGTTTCAAACTACTAGCATCCTTCCATCATCTCCAAGATACCTTTTAAAAAGTCATAGAAGTATGCTTACATTAACTTAAGCAATGAAATGAGCAAACAACGGGAGATTTCCTTATCCTTATACTGAGGGGCAAGAGTCAGCGTTTGTGTGTTATGTTAGTTTTTCACTTCATGCATCAGCCAAGAAAGGAGAGGACACCTTGGTGGTGTGGACATCTATGATCAGCTGAAAAGTGTTCATCCAAACCATCAGAGCATGAAGCTACCTCATGTAATAGTTATAGACCTTTGTGATTTTGCATAATTTAAGGTATTATTAGATCTCCAAATAGTTCTTTTATGTAGGAGAGAGACAAAGAGATATTTATATGCCAAGAAATAGCCATTGATAAAAGAATACCTTAATGCTTGAGAATTCATTTCTGATTCTTAGGTACCGACTCATAAAAGATTATTATTGCAGTTAGGAACAAATTATTAGAAAATGTAACTAGGTTTGATCTTCATAATTGCTATTTTACTTAAGTTATTGTATATTTCATGTACACATGAAAAGAAGAAAAAGGAATATTATTTTATAAGCATGTGTTTCATGCTCAAATTATTTGGTATGTAGGTCAAACATGTTCTTCAAGCTTCTAGAGTTTATTAAGTCAAAGGAATTGTCAGAAGTCAAAATATTGTCTTAGAGTCAAGTCTCATTTGGACTTTGAAAAGAAAATGGAAAAAGAAATTTACTTGAGTCAAAAATGTAATTTTTGTACCCATAAGACCAAGTCAGCCTGGAAGGGGTAATTCGACCTCCTGGATGTGTATAAATAGAGACAGTTCGACCTCACTTGAAGCACCACTCAAGCAAGTTCGATCTGCAAGACAAGAAGAGAGAAAATCAAGAGAAGGAAGAAGCTGGGAAGCAAGAGAGAGAAAGAAGGAAGAAAATCGAATTTTCTGCCCTAAATCTCTCCCACATGCAAAGTTCTGAAGCTGTTGCAGGGCAGAAGTTGCAGATTCACTGCAGGGCTGAAATTTTGAAGCTGGGGCCAAAATTCTGAAGCTAGAGCAGGTTTGGAAGGTTTTGACTTGAGTTGACATTGTCTTGCTGGAAGAGCTTGGGAGAAGGGCTGACTTGCGGGGTAAACTTGGGTCTTGCTGGAGATCTTGGTCTTATTGCTTAGGTCTTGGATTTCTCATTTGATCTGATCCTATAAGAAGAGAAGAATTTTCTGGGTTTTCCCCTTGAAGGTGTTTTGCCCTAGATTGGAGCCTACATCGTGTTCATTGTTTATTTGTGATCTTCATAGTTTATGGTTTTGGTAGTTGTTTGATGAACAAAACATAATAAAAGTAATAAGAAGCCAACATAACTTCACAAGCAATTATCAAGTAAAGAAAAATCATCCTAATTGTTGCCCCTATCGATTTCTCGACATGGCATCAGAGCAAGGGTGAAGAAGAAGATAGCTTGAAGATCACTCTTGTTGGCACAAGGAGAACATATTCACCAAAGATACCTTGAAGGACATCATTTGCATGAAGGACACAAGGAAAGAGTCAAGACACAAGGAAGGACATAGAGAAGGACATAAGGAAGGATACCAGAAAGAGGAATCAACAGGATCATCTTGAAGGGAGGCTTCTACTCCTCCATTGAAGGCTCTTGTTTACACATCATTACCTTGAAGAACAGTAATCTCTCTCGCTTGGAAGATTATCATTTTTAAGGTTCTTTGGAAGACATATTTATAAGGCATCATAAAGGAAGCATCAAGAATCCGAGGAATATCCTCTACACTCTTTGAAATAGCTTGAAGTCACTATTGTTGGAGGCATCCTAGAAGTCATCACTCTAGGGCATCTTTGAAAGTCTTGGGAACCTCAAGGTATTTGGAGATCTCTTCATCAAGTACTACATTATGCTCCATGGCTCAATCTTCAAATCAAATGACTTCATTTTATAAGGAAGGTAATAAGCTTGATGGGTCAACAAACTTTCAAGCGTGGAAGAAGAGAATAGACTTGATACTTGTAGAGAATGAAGTCATGGACCATGTTCTAGGCAAGATTGCAGAACCAGAGAAATATAAATCTCATGAATGGGCCAAGTACATGAAAGGAGAAGTGAGGGCTCAAAGGATTCTCATTGAATCCATTAAGGATCATCTCATTCCTTTTGTTGCAGATTTGCACACATCTAAATCAATATCTGACAAGTTGGTGAAATTGTATTCAATTGACAATACAGGTCAAAAGATATCTCTAAGGAATAAGCTTTACAAGACAAGGTTATCAAAGGATGAAGACTTGACCTCATATCTCTTAAAGGCCTCACAATTGAGGGATCAACTACAAGGGCTTGGAGAAGTTGTTTTTTATTGTGAACTAATAATTTGTATACTCAATGCATTACCTCCCGAATGGAGCAGTTTTTTGACAAGAATTTATTCAGGAAAGGACACTCCGAACTTTGATGCGATATGGTCTTTGTGTATGATAGAAGAAACAATAATAAAAGAAAAAGATGACACCGAACCAAATGAAAAGTCCCAAGCTTTTGCTGCCAAAGTAAAGAAGAAGAAAGGAAAATTTGGAAAGTTTGAAACTCGTCGAAGGAACTTCAATCAGCCAGGAAGAAATCTAGATATGTCGAAGGTGCAATGCTTTGGATGCAATGAATATGGACATTTTAAAAGAGATTGTCCCAAAGACCCACAAAACAAGAAGAACAATAAAAGTTAAGAAAGAAGTGGAGCTCATACAGCTGAAGAAAATGGGGAACCGGAAAAGAAACCAAAAAATGAAGACACCAAGGATTTATATTATTGAAGGATTCTTCCACTAACAAGTCTGCTTACTGTATATTTTCTTTTTCATTAGAAGATGGCAGTTATAGTAGCATGTACAATTACATTTATAGAAGCAGCTTGGTTTTGGAAGCATGGCATCATGGAAAGAAGCATAAAGCATTGGAAGGATTAGAGTCTACACCGTCAGTTGCATCTAATTGGTAAAAGGAGTCTACACCGTCGGTTGCATCTAATTGGTAGAAGTCATCAAGTAAAGATAGAAGAAGATAGATGATTTTGGACCATCCAGCACTCCACCATTCATGCAGTTACTATTTGGCATTCACGTCATCATAGAAGCAATCTACTAATTAGAAAGGATCACAAGGATCCTTGATAGTGATTATGAAGGATTTTCCCTTTCTGAAAGAATCTTTGTAACATGACAAAAGGTATATGTCTACAAAAATTTAGGAAGCTGGCATTGAAGAAGCTTGCAGAAATGAAGATAATTGAGTTGCAGCATGAAGATATAATTGAGTACTTCTCATCTTAGAGAAGGAATCTCATTTTAAACATCATTCTAGACAACATCCTCAAGCAAAGATGCAGCTCGTTCAAAAGAAAGAATACTAGATGGCAAGCATAAAAGAAGAGGTATTTATAGATTTTTGGCTTCTGTGATCCATCAATAAATTATGAAGAAATCTTTCGGTAATAATCACATTACAATGAACAAAGTCGACGCGTTTCGAAACTAGGTGAGAGATCAGATCCGGTCGTTGAGTTTAAATAGATGTAGAAATGGCAAAGTAAACCGTTAGAATAACAACTAATTTGACTTTGAAATTAATAACGGTTAGTTCTATTAATTTAATTATTTATTTAATACAACCTAACGGCTAGTTTGACTATTGAGATTAATAACGGCTAGATCTATTTAATAGTTTAATTTATATATAAAAAAAAAAAATTATTTTATTAATATCGTTAATTAATTATTAATGTTACAAATATTATTTTATTATAATTATATATTTATTTTATTATAATTCTTTATTTATTTATCTAAAAAAAAAAAAAAATATATATATATATATATATTTAAAAAAATAATAATAATAATCAAATAAAATATATGTAAAATAAAAAATAAAAATAAAAAAGGATAATTAAGAATATAAGGCAGGGATCCAACACCTGCTTATATTCCAACCGTCATCTTTATTGAGATTTACGGGTCTTTTTTCAATTTCAAGGGCCTCTCTTAACTTACGATGATGAAAATGATCAATCCTGGCTAAGACCTTAGCCTCTTCAATGCAGATATGATGGTTAGTCTTTTCCACATGCTCAGCTAGGGCAGAGGTGCGGGACCTTCCATGCCTAATGTCAGCTGCATGTTCAGATATCCTTTGGCTAATAGACCTACCCGTTTCACCAATGTAAGGCGTCCTACAGGAACAAGGAATAATGTAGACACCTTTTCCATCCCTAGGGTTCATCGGATCTTTAACCGATTTAAGAGAGCTGCGAATCGTATTAAGGGGCTTGAAGGAAGAGGAAACCCTATGCTTCCTAAGGATCCTAGCAATCCTATCAATGGTACCCTGAATGAAAGGAAGCCTTACATTGCAGGACCACTGATTAGGCTCATTTTTATTTTTAACTAAGGGACCTCTTTCTGCTTTAAGAAAAGCTTTAAGTCCTTGTGACTTACAATAACCATTTTTACAAAAGACACTAAGGAGATGGGTCTTTTCTCCCTCAAGGTGAGACTCATCAGAGATTCTCAATGCCCTAGTGGCTAAGGTGTTGAGGACGCCTAATTTTTTAGCAGGGAAATGATGCGAATCCGCGTGAAGATATTGCTCAGTATGGGTTTTCTTACGAAAAACCTAATGCGAGAAAGAACCATCTTCCTTTCTAGAGATAAGAACGTCAAGGAAAGGAAAGCTACCATCCACCTCATAATCCATGGTAAATTTTATGGAGCAAGATTGACTATTAAGATGAACGAAGAAACGATCCAGCTCTTCCTTACCATGAGGCCAGACAACACAAGTATCATCTACAAACCTTTTCCAAAGCTTTGGTTGGTGCAGAGTAGAGGAAAGTGCCTTGGATTCAAAGTCCTCCATAAAGAGATTAGCAACAATCGAGGAAAGGGTAGAACCATAGCAACACCACAAGTTTGCTCATAAAACTCACCTTCAAAACTAAAGAAAGTAGAAGTTAAGCAAATCCCAACTAAAAAGGTTGTGTCTGGATCAGTGATCCGCTTAATGACTTCAATGGCCTCCTTAATGGGGATATTGGTGAAAAGAGAGACAACATCAAAACTAACAAACCTATCTTCAGGACCCATTCTAACACCCTTTAACTCATTAACAAAAGATGCAGAATCTTTAACAAAGGATTCGGTACGATATTGCAGGAGAGATCGTTGCAGAAATATACATGGAAAACAAGCATGATATGTTTGGAAAGAACCCTTATGTTCAATTACTCGACATAAAGAAGCATGATGGGGGAAAGAGAAGAATAAAAATAAATAAAAATAAAAACTCTTCCACATACATAGAAGCATGATAGATGAGCATGATGATATGTTTTGGAACTCTTCCATATATTTAGTACATAAAAACCAGTGTTTTAAAACTTCGACTCAAGTTCCAAACTGGCCGAGGGTCGACTCCAACTTCGACTCCGACTCAGTATCGACTAGGCCGATACGGTTTCAATGACTTGGTCTTTGTAAAAAATACATTAAATCTTAATGTTTTTATAAAAAAACATAATTTTAAAGATTTTCATTCATGTTTCCAAACACAAAGCATTAGAATATAGACAAAAGACAACATATGATCAAAGTAGGCTCATGAATATATCCATTATATCAAGTAGCCCAACGAGCGCAACATCCAATACATACATGATATAGAGATCGAACAAAACACATAACCCAAGGAGGCTCTAAATGGCCTCTAAAAATAAACATGACTCTAGTCACTACGACTAGACAAGGCAAGATCCTGCAGCTCAGGACTACCGAATTAGAGGAAACCCATGGCTCCTCCTCCTCATCAAGATCTTCAATTGGGCTTGTACTAGCACGTTGGAGCCAAAAACCAACTCCACAACTCTTCACAAATTCCTCACAAATGCTCGCTCAAATGCAATGAGATAGTTGTGAGGAAATGAGAGGGGTTGGGTAGATTTTATAGGCTTGGGAGGGGTTAGAGGGCATACCAAAACCCTAAAACCGAATTAAAATTTGAATTGAGGTTCATTTTGGGCCGTTTGTGGGGTCTGCAGCCGATTGTCCGTGGCTCCGCCAGTCTAACTCAGACTCGGCCAAGTCGGCCGGTTTGTGACCGAACCGGCCAAGTCGGTGACTGGCTCGGCCAGTTCGGTCACAAACCAGCCACCGGACCGGTTTTTCTACCGAGCCGGTCTGGCCAATGGGTTGGCTCGGTCGGCTCGGTCGAATCCGAGTTAGTCCGATCGGTTTTTTTAACACTAATAAAAACATGATAGATGAGCAAAACTCGTCATGAAGCAAAATAACATCCGATATGATCTCTTGAAGCATAGAGTATTGATCAACATCGGTTTTGGTCTCTTGAAGAAATAAAAATGGACAACTTCAAAGGAAGTTGCATAAACTATGACAGATATAATCTTGAAGCTTGTTGAATTAAGTTCACTCCACATTGAGCGATACTTGAAAGGACAGAAAACATGAAGAATAATTCTAGTATGTAGATAGACCATACAAAGGGAAGTTGATCTCAGAGGGAGCTAGTAGCAAAACATGACATCTTAAAGGCTATCATAACTAGGTAACTCTGATTTTGATAATTTGGTATTGATGACTCATTTGACTTGGCTACCTGGAAGGACATATTGAAGATATATAGATTGGAAAGATAGAAACTAAGATTACAATTTACAACAACTTGGTTTAAATCTCAATCCTAATCACATTGATTGAGTGGACAACATTGGTTTTGGCTTAAAAGTATTGATGAGAAAAATGTGTACTCCATGAAGACAGAAAAAGGTAGCAAGTCACAAGATAGCATATTGGTCATGTTGAATTCGATGATATTCAATTTCTGATGGACAGAGAGAGCAATGATTAACTCTACATTAACTGGTTTGACAAGAGACTATTAATAATGAAGATGTTGATAGAAATTGATGTAGAAGCCTGATGGCATGAACCTTGTAACGAAGAAAGATCGAGAAAGGCTTTGGCTCCACAACATCAAAGGTGGTCGAAGCTCGGATATGAACCCTTATAGCTACTACTATGATCTCCACGGAAGAACAAGTAACGGATGAAAGAAACAAAAGAGTGAAGCATATGATTGTGAAAATTCTTAGATCTCAATGATCTCCAGAATCCTACTGCAACCAGCTAAATATACTTCTATTTGTAAATTACATTACAGAATTATTTCAAATTTCTTCATAAAATATTGAAGAAAATCACTGAAGCAACCTACACTTAATTACTTATGGTTCTGAAACAAGGAAACTGAGCAAAGAAAAATATACACATAGGACACTATTATTTTTGGACGAAAGTACCCGGAAAAACCCAATGCGGGAAAACCAGTGGAGCAGATCTGAGGGTTTGATTTTATTAAGCAATAGCAAATTCCGAATACATCTCTGAATACCACGAGGGTAATTCAGTTACAAAGAGAGAAATACTGGCAGAAAGATTGAGAGTTTTACCTCACTCAATCACTAAAAAAAATTCTGGTTGATCCGGTCACTGGATGAAGTGCCCCTGGCAAGCCCTATGTTGCCTCTACGCCCCGGTGCCCATACGAAGCAGGTTGCGGGGAAGCTTCAAACCCCTTGCGTTCCCGTTTCCGAAACGCGCTCCGTGCGGGAGCGTTTCGGAACGCTCGGAAACGTGCTCCCGAAAACGCTTCTTGAGGCGAGCGTTTTCGGGAGCGCGTTTCCGAACCTATTAAAACGCTCCCTGCCTTTTCGGGAGCGTTTTCGGAAACGCTCGGGAGCGAATGCTTCATGAGCGCTTCTGGCGTTTAAAAAACGCTCCCGAAGCATTTTTTAAATGCCGGAAGCGCTCAGGGAGCGTTCGCTCCCGAACGCTCCCTGGAACAAAAAAACGCTTCCTGCTGAGCGGAAATTTTTTTCAATGAAAAAACGATTTGTTTAGGGCCAGAAATGGGTTTTAGGGCTGATGTGGAGGTAAGAGAAGCATTGACATTTCATGGTAATGTTAAATTCTTAAAGTAAAAGTGACATTTCCTTTATTTTTCATTTTCATCCTTTATAAAAGTGACATTTCCTTTATTTTTCATTTTCATCCTTTTACTTAAATTTTTAACATTACCATGAAATGACTTAGGATGTTTAAGAGTGGTTTCGACCTCATTGGATTTCATATGGAGAAACTAGAATTTTAGGTTTCACTCAAAATTCAGCAGACTAAATGGTTTTCAGGGTTTCATGGTTTGGGAATTTGCAATGTTTCCATTTGATTCTATCATGTGTAAGGGTATGATATTGGCATTTGATCAAGAGCATGAAGTCCTTTAAGAACCTTGATGTACCCTTCAATCAAAAGAAAACAACTAGTTAGGCATGCTAATCTTTTTCTACCGCATTTTAAGGTTGAGGAGATGAACCCTTCACTCAAACCAAAATCATTGGTTAGGCATGTTAAACTTTTTCAATTTCTATCATGTTATAAGGTTGAGCAATCCAAGTCTGAAGACTTTGAGCTAGATGATGTTTATGTATCTCTTGTTGATGATCCCATTTCTAGTAGCGATGAATCGATGATGAGTTTCATGAGAGACCATGTTGCTCAGTGATTTGTAGTTTTGATGTCTATTTTTGCTACTACTACTACTACTAAAGTTGTAGAGGAGTTTTAGGAGTCCTCAAACTTTGAGCCATATTATTTTTGTAGCTCATGTTGATGATCCCTTGTCTAGTAGTGGTGATGATTTTGATCATGATGAGGAGTGATCATGTTGTTGATCACTAATATGTAGTCTTGTATTAGGCCAATAGCCTCATAGCTTGTAGCATTGTTTTTGGACTTTATGGGCCATTTGGAGCCTCATTGCTTATGTATTTTTCGATGATATGTATTGCACTCGGTGCCATTTTGATATATTCACCTTTGCATGGTATATAAATGAGCAAACTTTGCATATTTTGTCTCTATTGGCTTGGAATCATGGTTGCAAATCTTAAAAATAGTTTTTTTTGTTAAAAAATAATTATTTAATGTATTTTTTTTAAAACCGGTTCATTGAGATCTGACCGCTCCCGGTTAGACCGGTTCTGGTTAGAAACCCGGTTCATTAGGTCCACCGGTCCGGTCACCGGTTCCGGTTTTAATAACTATGCTCACACAAATCCAGAAGTACAAGAGGGGTACATGAAGGCATTGGACAAGTTGGTACCTGACAGGGAGGAGTGTGCTAGATTGCGCCTTGAATTAGGCAAATACTTCAGTTGCACTGCTAACTTTGGTTCTTTCCATGCAATGGAAGACAGGGACAGATTTGATGCTGTCACATGGTGGGAAGCATATGGCGGCATGGGACTTTTGCCAAAGTTGGCTAAAAAAGTTCTCTCACAGGTTGTGAACACTTCTTCTGCAGAGAGGTGTTGAAGCACCTACAGCTTCATACACAATGTGAGAAGAAACAGGCTGAATGAAAACCGAGCTGAAAGCTTGGTTTATGTGCATTACAACTTGAGGTTGTTGAGCCATTACTGTGATCGGGCATATGAGGATCAATCATACAGAGTCTGGGACAACAACCCAGAGGATGATAATTTGGAGGACGGCACGGTACATATGGAAGAATTGGAAGCAGAACTTTTTAGGGATGATGAATTATGAATATGATGCTTCATGAAAGTTATATGGTGATCAATGAATCAATGATGATAAATGTTATATAATATCAATGATGATAAATGTTATATATTGAATTTTGAATCAATGAATCAATGATGATAAATGTTATATATCAATGATGATAAATGTATATTGAATTTTGAAATCAATGAATCAATGATGATAAATGTTAGATATTGAAATTTGAAATCAATTATGATAAATGTTATATATCAATGATGATAAATGTATATTGAATTTTGAAATCAATGAATCAATGATGATAAATGTTAGATATCGAAATTTGAAATCAATGATGATAAATGTTATATATCAATGATGATAAATGTTATATATTGAATTTTGAAAGCTTGAAACCTTCAGATTGATGATTCGCAAGACTCAAGAGTCAATATGTTGTATGCTTCCAACTTGTGGGCGTGGTTGATGAAGATTAAAACTTCTAGATGATTGATGTTATATGATTCAATCTATGTTTTTATGTTTTTTATGTCTAATTCATCATTCTACATGTTTTTGTTGACATATATGCATCAAAATATAAAAAATATTAAAAATATTAATATATATATATATATAAAAACGCTCCCGAAAACGCTCCGGACCCGGAAACTTTTAAAAATGGCGCTCCGCGCTTCGCTCCCGCTCCCGCTCCCGCTTCCAAGTAACCTCCCCGAAGTCCATGCGTCAGCCTCTCTAAGCACTGCATCACCCAGCTAGGTGATCGATCTACAACCCAGAATCACTGCTCTCAGCCTCCCGGTCTCACACCACGGTTCCCGTCTTCTGAAATTGATTCTTCTGCAAAATCGCAAACTCTTTCTCACCCTCTATGTTGCCTTTGCATGGCTTTGCGCGAGAGCTCCTAGATCACTCTTTGCCTCTCTCTGTTTATGATTCTCCGGCTGAGCAAAATCTCTCTCCGGAAGCTATCCCTGCCCCTCACTGCGCTGGAACCACTTAAGATCGAATTCTCCTCTGAGCACTGCTCACTTCAGAAAATCGATCACTTAGATTCACTCTTTGTATCTTTCCAAATGACCCTCAAGCCTTCCTTTATAGTCTTCTCATTGAGACTTCAACGTTCGAGATTAGATCTCCAATCAATGACTAAGATTATAACTTGACTTGATCCATGTTCTCTAGAAGATTCACACTCTGTTTTATTAATACCCTTTAATTATCTAATTTTCCCAAGTTTAAACTTAGGGTCACATTAAAATAATTAATTATTTTAATAAAACACATTCTGAGTGGAATTTTGACAAACGATTTTTGGGTTCTTTGGAATACATGTGCTTAAGCCTCTCCACAAATTTTGAGACTTAGAGCACTTCCGATGTTACCAAAACTCAACACTCCCTCTTAGCTAGGAAAGTGCTCTAACAACATGCCCGTTGCACATTGCTCTAACCCTGAAGCATCCTTTGTACTGCTGATGTCTGACAAGTTGTCCACCAACCACTATGTTGTTGCTGTAACTGTACTGCTGCCCTTCACAGTGCCACTGCCAATGCTACATCCGTACTATAACTCCCTCTCAAGTGTTGCATCTACTATGTTGCTAGCACTGACACTGCTAACACTACATTTGCACTGCAACTCAGTTGTGAGAGAAGCAACTAAAACCACCCAAAATTGAACAAGCATTCAATGGATGCACCTTGGCGCTGAAGATTTGACTGTTGCAAGTCCCACGTTGCCCTCTAAAGGTACTGTGTTGCTGAAGCTACTGCACTATGCCTCTACGCACTGTTGCCTCTCTGCTTTGTGCTGCTCAGATTCTAGCGCTGCTAACCACTGCATCTGTCGCTCCATCACTCCTTGGCTCCCACTGAAAACTCCTCCATCCCGCTACTATTGATCATGGGCTCCCGTAGCAAGGTGATGATGATCCATGAGGTGGGTTCCTCAAGGATCCTGCCCAATTGAAGTTCAAGGTGAACTATAGTTCCATGTCACCCCATCTCCCTCTTGGAGATGCATGGGCACTCATGGCATACTCATCCTCTTCAATCTTCGTGGCTGCAACCTTTGGATTGTGCTTCTCATCATTGTCATTTTACTTCAAAGGACATTCTGATGCACAGTGGCCCATCTCGCCACATCTGAAACACTTCACCTTGGAAACGTCCTTCTTGCGTCTTGGTTGCCCTTAATACCCCTTCGATGTGAGGGCTGCATTCTCCTCCTCCTCTGGATTCTTCGATCTGCTCCCGCTTCTACCATCAAGTTTACACTTGACCAGATCTCTTTTCAAATCCTCCTCTCGAAGAGCTGCCCACATCGCCTCCCAACTCGGTAGTGTCGCCCTGCCCAAGATACTTTGGACAAAAACTTGCCACTCGTCAGTCACTGCGTTAAGGACCAGTCTCACCATAGTTGTAGCAGATTGGGTAGATCCCACGACTGCCAACTGATCACGGACTTCCTGAAGTCTCGTTAGGGATGGAACAATGTGCATCCCTTCTGCATCTGGATCATCTGAAGCTTCTGCTCCAAGTACATCTTACGTTGCTCGGAAGTTGCTTCTTATAGCACGGACAAGGCCTCCCACATCTCCCTGGTTGTGTTCTTGTCAACTATATGAGAGACTATATGATCCTTGACACCATCAAGGATAAGTCTCTTGGCCTTTTCCATATCCCACTTGTACTTTTTATTCTGATCCGGATCTATAGGCACAGCAACCACGTTGTCTACAAACGCCTTAAGATCATACTCGTCCAGAAGGATTCTGATTCTTTACTTCCAGATCACGTAGTTGGAGGATCCCTCCAACCAATCTTGATCTCTAAGCACGTGAGCTGCCATCTCAGCCCGAAAACTGTCAAGTTGCTCCCTCTTTCCCCCTACTATGTAGCTTCTAGGTTGGATTACGCACTCCCTAATGGAGCTGGTAAGTCTGTTGCTCCTCTATTGCCCAGCAAACGAGAAAACCTGAATTCCTCGGCAAGGAACTCACTAAGGAAGAATTCCCTCACTATGTGTTCTTCTTCTTCGTCTAACGCTTCTTTGCCCAACAACTGCTTGCAAAAAAATTGCATCTGTCTGGCTCTGCGTGAAGGCTTTGTGTTGCTCCCTATGCCTTGGCATGATCTCGATTCGAAAGTTTTACCTCTCTGTCGAATCATTCAAAGAGAGACCACCTCGAAAATTCAGACCTTCTGGCTAGAACTACACAATCCCTCTAGGGATTCTATCTGTTGTTGCTGTCGCAATTCGGCCTTCGCTTCACTGCTATATTTTCTCTTCCTGTTTCACATCAAACCTTGCTCTAATACCATGTGAAAATTCTTAGATCTATATTATTCTTAGATCTAATACCATGTGAAAATTCTTATATTTGAAGAATGTTTGAGGCTCTAGAATAGCTATGAACTCTGAGTTATGAAATGATTGAACTTGTCTGCTTTGACTGTTCGAACCCTTTGTGAGAGTATGGGTAGTGGTCCTAGTTTTGTGAGTAGGAACCCCTGCGCAAAGCACTGCCAGTAAATTGAAATTGGGGCTTTGATTGTCTTCTGTGGATTATTGGAGGAATTGACTTATAAAGGAAGGTGAATCGATCACTGTAAGGATCGATTCTGAGATAGAAGAATTCTTGTGTATGAGGTTGGGGCGAGTTGGATTCCTGTGTTTGCTATATGAATGAGAGTTTAATGCCTTTGAAAATGGCTGGTTAGTATGTGTTGTGTTGAAAGGGTTGCCAGTCTAATATATATTAGCATTTACGAAAATGAGGAACCTGTCCATTCTAAAGTTCCATTGATATCTCTGGTCGAATCAACAGAGGCAGAGCGAATAGAAGAGATCGAAGGCATGCTGTGTGACCATCCGACAGAGTGGAACCTTGCGATGGAGAAGGCGGAACTATGATATGGATCAAAAGCCAGAAGCGGTTTGATCGCACCGCCTTTGCACAGTAAGTGGTTTTCATGAAATCAGCGCGATCACATTTGTTGGAGGACGCGTGGCATGAGGCGGGTTTCCAAAACCGGTTACATCGCGCGCTAACGTGCGGTCTTTAACCCCTCGCGATATCCATCTACACCGTTCAATTAACAGTGGAGGCGCGACGCCATACAGATCGTTGGATCCGCTTGATACATAACCGAGGTACGTGGCTTGTGGGACCCGCAAGCGGTTGTATAGGTGGTCATTGTAGTTAATTCTGAATGGTTTAATATACAAGGAAGGGTTTATGATATAACAGTTAGGAGGTGGTTTGATATTGGGTTTTATAAAGTTCACAAGTTGAGTCGAACTCCGTCGGGCTAAGAACCCTTGGGTTAT